>VOMN01059826.1:0-25412 GCA_014899125.1 Orchestia grillus
AGGAGATATAGGCTTTCAAAAAAAGGGGGTACATTTTTTTGGAACACTCGTACAGTGTCTATAGACTGATCGTGTTGTTTTTAAGCTTTCTCAGCATTGCCGAAAAAAGGAAATATTTTGTGTTTATATTTTTCGCGATACATCATTAATATTTAACTTACCAATGAAATTACAGAATAAATGAAAAAGTTTAGGCAGTAAAAAATTGTTCATTCCAAAATCAGTCACTCACGAGTGCATAGCATGATACAAGGGATTTTCCATTGAGAAAGATTACAATCCTAAAAATAAATGTGGACGTCACGTTGAGAATTCTATAGTCATGATTCTAACTTTACTTGCCTATTGTTCAGCATGAAATGATCAGCACCATAAAGCTTTGTATTAAATAGACACCTCGTATGGTTCCTTGTGCATACCTGATACATTTATGCAATTACAGGTTAAAAATAGGCTACAATGCGAGAAAGTGAGTGGAACTTCATAAGAACCATACAGAATTAAATATCGATAATTTAAATTTAAGTCGTGGTACGGTGAAACTTCAATGGATGTGTTTTCTTTAGTGCTTAAAAATATGTAATATTGATGTAATGTGAGTTTTAGAAGTGTTCTTATCAAAATTGTGCTGTTTGAAACAGGATGAAGGTTATTTATTACGATGGAAGTGACACCCATGTTTTAGCAAATCGTATTTTCAATTAATAAGGATACAGTGCTGTAATAAAAAATTAAAAAATGCAATTTGCTTTGATACTACAGACTTTAACTTCTAACATGGTAGCTGATCGTTCACTGCGATTTGATGACATTAGTCAAAATACTTAAATTAGTATACAAATACGTAGAATTCTTCGCAACACACGGTAAAATCGAAAGTTAGGTATGAAAGAAGGACCGTAAACCGAGAACACAGAGTTGACCATTTGACTAAGTACCTGTATAGAATGAAACAGCGATGTCTTAAAGTAGAGCTGTGGTGTATTAAAATGGCAATAGCTTTACATCTCTTGATCATTGTGAAATATGACCAAACATTGCTACACCTTATTACTGATAATATTATAACAGGTAACGGTAAAGGAATTTAAATGTAGATGATTGTGCATGTGATCGTAAAATGTCTATTCTTTGGTAAATTTAACTGCAATGAGGTATCGATAATTCAAATTATAGAGACACAGTATTACAAAACATTTACGGTTCTACATTTACCACCCTTTGCATGCCATTAACTAGCATTGGGACGAGAGCTTCACATTCCGAAGACAAAAAATTCTAATGAAGGTCCTTATTTATTGCTTCCTCAAATATGAAAATAGGGTCTACAAACATAAGTAATGATTAAAAATACGGCTGGGTTAACATACATGCTATCTTCCAGCCCAAACTTGGGGTGAATATTCCAATTCTTGAATATTTCAATTGGCATCCAGGAATATTTAAGGTTAATCCTAAGCTCTTTGACAGCGTAACACATGAGCACGAAAGGTTCCGTACGTTTTACATTTTTCGCCGACAGTTATTCGTGTCAGAATTCCAGAGCTGTTCCTTCCATGCCTGACATTACCTTCATTCGTGCAGGAGCGATCACGTGCCAGCTACGGGATTGTCCTCCGCGTTATATTGAATATCCTCTCTGAATAGCAATACTATTATTCACAGCTGCAAAAAGTCGGTGAGAAAGTGCACTGCACTTTATGGTGATGAAGTACCTTCTGCTGTCTCTTCCTTGCTGCATTGTAAACCAGGGAGACTTGATCAACCGTTTTTTTCCGCATTTCACAGAAAAGACGTCTGCTCAATATTGTTGTAGAGAAATGTATTGCAATAGATTCCACAGTAGTTTCCGCTTCTTGCACATATGCTTTATTCCAGCACTTCAACCAACTTTCAAGCTCATGCGCATCCTTGCACATGCCCAAAAATGAGAAACTTTGCTAAGTAGAATAGAGTACAGCAGCAGGGAAGAACCATTGGTCAATTTATGAGCTTTCACTTAAATATTATGCTGTCAGACACCGAAATTGAGGTTTCACGATCACATCCCTTCATATCACTCCATCTTTACGTTTATTATGAAGACTAAAACCGAGAACGCAAAGTCGACGCAAATACTATGGCACTTGGTGTATATTTTAGAATTCTCATACAACGTAAAAAAAACGCCGGCATCCTGATATACCTACTTTTACATTGATGTATATATACCACACATGAATTACATGTATTAATATGAGACCGAGAATGAATAAACAAACACTTTTTTCTCTATCAGTCGACAACGTAAAACATGTGCAATGGCATTGAGCATAATGATACATTTATCACATGATTCACAACATAAATCAAACAGAAATATTTGTAACATTCGTACATATGTCATACGTATGCATGTATTAGAACAATTATGGTGCTGCATAGGAATGTGCTCGCGAAAAAACAGGTAGATAAGTCCAACAAAAATCGCACCGAGCGTTTTTATTTGCAATCCGCTTTTTTTTAATTTTTCTTTGCGATATATATTGTAGATTTTATATCCTGTTAGTACGAGAATGTCATGACGAACATCAATGATACAGTACTTTAAATAGTGTAGCTTCATCCCATCAGCACAATGTATCGCATTTGCTTCGTTAATGATAAAAATACGTGTTGGTAACTACAATCGTGAAAATAAAAAAACTGTCTCTTATTATAAAGGAACAAGTCTGTCCAAGCTGTCAACAAAATGACTGCAAGCACTTCAGTTAGTTTGCTCACATTGCAGAGTTATGGAAGGAAATAGAGGAAAAAAATGTTGGTCAGACTTTCATTACGCAGGATTCTCCTGTCATCACGTGAGGACTTTGTGACTGTTTGTTACGCCATACATCATTAATTTATGTTAAATTATAAGAAAAATTACCAACTTTAACATTACTCCCATTGAGGAAGCAACTCAGTCGATTGATTGTTTAATTTTTCCCCCTCCGTTATATTAAATAAAAATTTGATTTAGGTACTCAGAAACCTAATGAAATGAAATGGTTCATAGAAGCGTAAGAGTTTAATACTTGGTATAGCAGACAACATTAAAATCCGTATTATTTTCCATGATACTCAGAACACAAGGGCCAAAAGATGACTTAACTGTATATTCATTTTAGAAGCGATGATATCTTGACTCACTACGGCTTTAAAAAAAAAATGGCAATGTTCAGGAAGAAGAATCTTATGAAAGACTTTTTGTGTATTGCAATTGATACATTCGCTTGCTTTGAGATTGTAATGGTGATGTCATTATTTCCCTTCTACCTTAATTCCTTACCTTAAATAAAGTAACTATCGACATAGCGACCTCATTTTGGGGGTTTTGAATATACACCAAGATGTTTGACGTGACTTCTTCATGTGCACCGAAATCTCTGTAGTCTCGAAGCTGAAGGTACGCATCGGGTGAGGCATGTCAAGTTCACCGTATGGGCTAGGGCAGGTATCACGGTTACCAATACAGCTGGATCGCGTCGACGTTTCGTCATACTTTTTGGTCCCCTTCAAAGAGACTTCCAAGAGTCTCTCTCGAGTCAAGTCCTATCGTGGATATCCTCAAAGATGATCAAGAGCTGATATGAGGATAAAGTCCTTTTGAGGCCTCACTTTTTATACTTCTAGAGCTTCTGACGGGCCAGCGTTCATATATAGAGCACAGAACACAGGATTCTGCGCCAAATACGAGGATCCTTGAATATAAAGCTCATGGTTATTTCTTTTCAATTGCATGTCTGAAAACGAGAGATTCTTCATGCACTGTCGGTCATTACTTTAACCGAGTACGGTGCGGAATGATATTTTCAAATGCATTGGATCAGGTCAGTCATTAGAACTTCAGTCTCATTATTTGTTGTAGGTTTTATTCCTTTGCAGGAGCAGATGACGCAAAATGCCGTCCATTTAGGTTTAACCCTTCTATTGCAACCCAAATTTTTGTTAGTTGATGAATATTTTGCATTATACTCATTTTATTTTGAGAACGCAATACGACGCTAAATTGGGCGTAGAACACTCATATTTTTGCTTTCAAAAAATACGTGTCCTAGTAAAAATAGTTATACTAATGACACCGAACTCTCTGAGTAGAGCAGGAAAGATTTAAGATTTATCACCTGGAAGTCTGTTTGAATAGTTGGCCAAAAAATATTCCTAGTATGACAAGCAGGTTTTCGGCAGTTGACTTTATAGTTGTTTGATACATTATGAGTCGTTTTTCTTATAATAATTTTGTTTTATTGATGGATCGAATTATCGTTATAACTTCCTCTGATTTATTATATTACATTGGTATTTATTTATGTAACTATGTTGCTGATATCTTCGTTCTTCTGGGTGTTTCTCGAACTGTTTCTTGACGGCTTTTCCTCGACAATAGAAATGAACGTTACGAGCCTCTACATCATCGTGCATGAGATTTACTGAAATCTAATCAATTAATCGGCTACTAATTGAAAAGGGATCTGGACAGCGCGGTTGCTATGGAAATCCTTATGAAAATCCTGATAAAAATTCTTATCTGCTCTGAATTTTACTCAATTTAGATATCGAAATAGAGCAATTAAAATAAGTGAAAAATAAATTCAAAAAGTTCTACTTTTTTGATAAATTTAGCCAGCATGCTTTTGCCGTTTTTTGTAAACATATCCTAAATATCCTAAAATAAGCTATCGGCTCAATTAATGAACTCTCTTATTATATAGTGTGATTTAAATATTTCTGATTCTTGCTGTAGGAAGATTTATGTTACTTGACTGGGCATGGGAACAAGATAGTCTAAAATGAAGAACTACTTACGTTTGTCGAGTGCACTCTGAATTTTAGTGTTATAAAGCGCATCTCTTTCCATTCCCCCTTCCCCCCTTCCCTTCCCCCGCCTGAAATGTTAAAGATTTCAATGACGCTCTGTGACACGGATGAACGATGGAACAATAACTGTCAAGGAGGTCAGTTCTGCACCTCCCGTAACTAAGTTCTGAGAGGTCATTAACCTGTAAGGATTAAATTACACGGAATCGGATCATGGAAATTCATGGACATTGCGGAAGCCCACGTCGTGAGCCCATGTTGCAGAGCTCATGCATTTTGCTGTGGCATGACAGGCGTCTCGTCATGGAGGGAAGTGAGGAAAGCATAACTTCGTTTGTCGTCTTGGGCAGGACGCCACGGCTCCCAACTTGCGGATTAGATCAGCGTTTGTCATGCCGATTGAATTACGTTCTTTCCAAAGAACTGGCCATATCCGACTGAGCTCCACGAAGAGCGGAGAACTGAAAAAATGCTCTCAGATATAAAGATTTTGGTGTTCTAACACAGAGAGGTAGCTAGAGGATGTTTATCACAGCTAATGCTTTTTTTATCAGTGGTTATATTTTCTTCTGGGGCATCGTTCAAGGAATGGAGTGCGAGGAATGTCAGTTGAATGTCGTGACAAATACGACTGAGGTTTGCTTCCCTTCGTTTCTGTTGTATTTTATCCACACAATTATGCTTCTGCAAACCAGTCGCCAATTCATTCCCATGGTGTTAAATTCTTTCAAAATATATAAGCAGCTCTCCATAGTGTAATAACTTTCAGCAATAGTTGGTACTCTTTTTGCATCATTTCCCTGGTAAAGTGAAGGCTGTAAATTGAATGCATAGTTCTGCACTAAGATCAATTCATTCCAATGAAAATTTCGTTGTTCATATGCTCGCTTCATTGCTGCTGGTTGCATGATCGGAATTTGTGATCACATTGCGCAGCTGTCACCGGTGCGTTCAGTTGTGGTGTACGAACGGTTAAACGGGTGAGCATCGAGGAGCGCTGTACATATATAGCCTGACATTCAGCGACAGGAAGAACTGAGTTTAACTTTAATTTTCTATACGTAATAAGAAGACAGCCACAGAATAGTTGAGGTACTTATCACCACTAAATGCGTTGAATATCGTAAGTTTTTATTTGGTTTTGTAGGAAATAACGTGCTTCACAAGCTGGGCTTCGACGTACTTACAGCTCATTAAACGTGCTGGGCTTGGAGTTTTTATTAATAAACGTCAACTTCCCAAATTCTACTCGTACTTGAATAAATAATTGAATATGGATTCAAAAGGCGGAAACGATCGTTGATCATGTACTTTGTTTGAAGAATTTGAGTGCACTATTTAGACCATAGGGTTGTAATTGTCTCTACAGGTAGGTAACAATTCATGTAAAATGTTCATCGAGAAGGAGGATACTTATTATTTTTCGACTTTTTCGACCTCTGCAGGGATGTTTGGTTCACATGAGTTTAATTTTCATCAGTGGATCGACATGGATCACTGATTTTAACATCAATTTCCACGTCCATTCTGTACGTCATACAGAGAGCAAGAGTGGCTCAGTTCAGTCGGAAATCAAGTTGTCGACCTTGCTGTTGTGTTGCCAGGAATACCGTACCTAAATAAGGCAAAGCTCTGGAAACATCAGCATACAAAATATGGATCAGAAACATCATTCCAGTGAAAATGGAGAACGAGTTTGTACCGCTGATGTATGGAAGATATGTCATCTACTGAGAGCAAACTTATTTCCGAAACTTAACTTATGGTCGTCCTCTCAACGAAAGGAGTTTGAAATAAGGCGGTCGAAAATGCAATTAATGTTTTCTGAAATTTTAAAAAGGAATTGGCCGCAAAATGAGGTCTGAAGCAATTTTGCTACTCATTGATTGATTCAAATTATTTTAAAATAATCAAAAAGTCATTTTACGTAGATTAAATAAACTCATCCAATGATCCCGCTAAATTTTTTTCACGTCGAGACCGGGATTACGCAATGCTGTAGGGTTAACCAAACTTCATCTCCTATAAGTTGTCTGCCTTTTGTGTTGTTTTGTAGTGGACACTGTCATCAGTTAAGATGTTTACGACAGTCCAAGTTACTGCCTACCTTCATTCACATAGGTACGAGTACATGGTTTAGCTTACGGAACTTAAGCTCTGAAGAAAAATTATCCGCCAGCGACAAATTTGATTTATTTTCGTTGTTGAAGGTTTTCGATCCTACTACATTGCTCATCAGGGGTTACGGGTGTGTTAAGCCGAACGTGTTAAAGAGGACAAATTGGACGTGTGGGCTAGACCGTTCCAGTAACTTATTTCCAGGAACGTCAGCCTTTCTTGATGGATGCTGCTAATGGTTATCAAGAACAATATCGAATGAGACCGTGAACACCTTGTGTTAGTTTCGCAGCCGGTATTTCAAATCATTTGCAAGGGATTTTTAGTCAATGTTAGGGTTCAGTAAGAGCAACAAGCTGTGCAACTCCCTCTGAACACAAATGAAGACACGTATCCATTTCCTGAGCATGGCTTGAAAAAATGGAAGCGTCTTTGTGTTTGAAGTCGTAGCCCACTCTCATGATCAGCCCATAGCTACTGGCATCATGTAGCAGTGATGTAGAGCTACCAGTTATCGACAGCGATGACGACGGAACATAACCAGATGTTGTGTGAATGGAGTAGCGTGCGTTCGATAATCATACATTCAATTTTAAAAGTTCTGATCCATCAGTTAGGAGGTTATCCCAAAATTAAGTTTAAGCTCATTCCTACTGCTTACGAGCAAATATATTCATATTTGCTTAGTTGCGTAACAGGCAAATTAGGAAGTACCTTATCCCTAAGGAATTAAATACTATAGTTCGAAAACGTTCCTGTGAGTTCACATGATACTATCAACACACTCTCTTACTTGCTCTTGAAGGTGTGTTGATATTTTAGTTAACTGGGGTCGGCTTTGAAACATGAAATTTTCTGCATGGAAGTGAGTGAACAACATATTTTCTAGCACCGGATACCGAATTGGTCAGCACCTCAAATGCATCATAAATTCAATACGATATAATAGAATCGGGCTAGATTTATGGGCAGAATTAACAAATATAAGTAAACGCTTCAGATTGATTTTTTCTTCACTCTTTATGTAACTGAACTGAAGAGTGTTTCTTCAAGCAAAAATTAACGTTTCTAAGTCTTTAAATTTCTAAAATACCTAATAAAACACGTTTTATAGAAACGCCTAAATCTTTTTCAATCACATTTTGTTTATCCTCATGATACTGAAATTCACTTTCAAGACAGGCGTTGCGTAAAGTATAAAACAGTTATTTACGATAATTAATTCTAGATAAAGAGAACACCTAAAAATGTCTCTAATTTTTGTATTCTAGTGGTAAACTAATCGAATGAACGCAATCTGCGCAAAGAAATTATTTTTTAAACGTTTTTTTTGGTGAGGGTCAAATAGCTCAGAGTTCAATTGGATGTAATTTCATTCGAATGGATCGAAATAGATCGCCGAATGAAAGCCGGAATTCCAGACGACGCGAGACCAAAGCAAGCCAGCAATGAATGCCGAATTGAACACGATGGGATTCGTTCAATCGCCTGAACATTGTTATGGATCTGTTTTAATGCTGAAAATTCAACACGATCCGAATGATTTCGGATCGATACCGGACTAGATTTTAAAGATTCAGATTGACTTGATTTGTTTACCAACCTTAAAACTTTAAAGCAAATTTTGAGTTCATGTCAGACTAAACTTTTGCTGTTTACTGTCGATGATATCTTACAAAGAGCAAATTTAATGGACAGGATAAAAGGAGCTGGTGAGATGTCTTGAACATTTATGTTATTAAGCTTTAGGGAAAAGTTACATGTACGCAAGCTCTTCAATGATCCAACATTCATTTACCAGTAAGTCAATCTTTTCAAAATCCACACCTGGATCAGAAGTTTCGATCAGCATACTGATCAAATATTTAATTTTAATTTTCATAGTGTGATATTTTCGAATGCGATTGCCTAAGTACAACGTCTTAAATCATTACTTCTCATGTTTATCAATGCAGTAAGTTCCTGAAAGTATAATAGCAAATGAAATAATAATCATGCCCAATTTCTTCATCTATTTCGATATCAAGATTACTATCATGAAGCTCAAAAGGGATATCGTGCTCTAAGTATAATTGTTTACTTCTATTCCTAATTTCACCCCACAGTTATTGTGAATTATGAGCTAGTCTTAGTCCAACCAATCACAGCCATGCGCGTGCCCTCTTGCACGAGTGGGAATACTGCAGGGGAGACTATTGAAGCGTCATGATCCGTCCTCTACTCCTGAAAATAAAGCAATAGTCGATCATATTTCGAGCTATGATTCCCAAACGCCACCAAGCGTGTCCCAATGCAGGTATCTGTCACTACTGCCAGCCCTGCGCAGCAGGCCGCGCGAGCTGAGATGATAGAGCAATGTACGGCTCAATGGGAGAGTGTGGCTCTTTTTCTTCACCCCTGGAGATCTGTAACGAATGTAAAACAAGGGACCCTGTTTTTAAGCGCAAAAAGAAGATTTAAGCGACGGTTGAAAAGTAGTGTCAATGTGCGCATTTCACTGTTTAAATTGAATTTATTTTCTGCGAATTGACACTGAAAATACATAAAGTTTCATATTTTCATGGGTTCTGAGGAAACAAGCTCCCATGGAACTTCAATTTTACAGCTTTGTAGAACAAGCAGACATTCGGATTGGACTGCCTCAGTTTTTTCATATGCTATGAAAGTTGCTGAAAAATATTCTGAAAATTCGTATGTGAATAAAGCTTTTTTAATGAATTTTGCAAAAATCGAACGAAATCAAAATCCAATATTGCCACAGCCTCCGAAAAATACTCACATTGCTTGTGGCCCCATGCAAGGGAGCTGTTCTATTTTAATCATAGTCTTGTTTTACATTCCACAAAAAACTCTATTTTTGTACGTCAGTTTTGATGAATGGACACCCGTAAAATAGTTTTTTAAAATGAACCCATTTTTGATCATGTATCAACACATGCAAAAAAACATGCCGGTGCGGTATTTCCCCACACAAAATGAAATTTTTATTCAATAGAAGTCATTCAACCCTAGCTGTTCGTCGACTTGAGTACTTGAAATATATTGATGCTCCATCGCGGTTAAGCAGAGAGATATGTATCTATCTAGCATGTTTCATTTCAATGGCATCATTTCAGATTTACGGGGGTAAATGCTTGCTACAGCGCTATACTTATGACGCAGTGAGTCATCTAATCAAATACTTTGCGAAAATACCCATTCTGAGAAATTTTCCCTTTTCTGGTTATAAAACCTTTATTAATTCCAACATGTTTTACTGTTGGGTTTTCGATGCCTTACATCTACTGGCGTGGTGAGGGATTTGTGGCTTAAAATTCCTTTTCCAAGGGAAGTACTCCCTGGTAATGTTATATTGCCTTCCTGAGCCAATGTTCGAACCGGGGTCCTCTCGGTTACGAGGCCATCACGCTACCACTACATCATGGAGCCCGTTAACTGATGTCACTAACCTTAACTTAACTAACGCAGTATCTGTGCAGGATGGGAAAAATAAAATTAAAAAAGTGCTAGTTTTACCAAAGTTTTTAGGCACCGAGAGAAAATGTCACATCTTCTGACGAATATTACAGGACGGTCACCGGTGAGTTCGGCACCTGCCGCTCTGGGAGACGCGCGGTCCGGCGGCAGATGGTGGCACCGAAGCCTGAGGCAGCCTCAGGTCTACCGGATGAGTTGTGGCTCGCATAACCTGTGTACGAAATAAAATTAAAAGCAAAAAGAGGATAGTTAAATTTTTATTTCAAAGTTTATCAAATTTTTGCAGTTTAAAATTTATCAAGTTTTACACTTTTAAGTGTATCAAGTCTTACAGTTTTGAGTTACCCAAGTTTTACAGTTTTAAGTCTATCAGGTTTTATGTAGAGTTTAAAATGGAGCGAGCAATACACCAAAATTTGCACCGGCTTTTGGACTACCAGCTATGACTGCCGAGAAACGCACCTCCTCGAGCCTTCAGAGTTGCAGTCCGTGGTCGTGTGCAGGCGACGTGCAGGTCCGTCCACTTTCAAAGGCTTCCGTCATCACTGCAGGAGACATTCGATGGGGGAGGGGGCTGGTTTTCAGCAGTCGGGAGGAATAACGTCGGAAGCTCGGGTTGCACTGGAAGTATTTTGAAGAGAATTTTCAAAGGTTCTAAAACCAGGGTACTGGGCCACTATAAGTACGATCTCGCTCTTGATAATCGAATGCCATGAATTGGAACACGGCTGCCTGCCCTCCCTCGGCGCCAACAGCTGCAAGACTTATAAAAACTCGAGGATTTCGATTAAATTAACTTGTGGAAAAGGAAGCTCCTGCAGAATATGAGTTTCTGATACGAGATGGTGCAAATTTGGCCTTCATTTGTCTTAAATTTGTTTTTTCAGGTATTTGAGAACTTTACTTCAAACTATTTGAAAAATCGAAAGAGAGATATTATTCTACTATAGAAAGGTTTTCTTCTTTGGAAATTTTTATTTTTTTAAATCTAACTTGCAGAAATTCTGCAGAGTATACGAAGAAAAAATCCATTAAAGAAAAAACTTTAATTTTTTACGATGAAACTAATCAATCAATTTGAATTTTTAGTAGACATTAGTAACATAAGAGGTCAATGAATCATTGATGTAAATTTCATAGTTTCCTTTTTTATCCAGCTCTTACTTCTTATGACCCACATAAATCATCCTCGAGAAGCGCTAGAAAATATGCACATATTCACGTTCTTATCAACGAATGGTGAATACGTTGAACTCGTCATGTAGTGGGAATATAGTCACATATATTCGTGACTCACTTTTAAGATTTGGAACGTGGGTGGGTGACGCTAGGTTTGCTCAGATAGGAAGTTGGGCAACTTCACGACTTGATCACTTTTCCCACGTCACATTTGTTATGGGAGCCTGCGCTGTATGTGAGAATTGCATAATTAACCTAGGATGCAAATAATTAAAAAAGGGATTTTATTGTCCCACAAACTCGGAAAATTAAAAAGTATATTGAGATGTGGCAACGTTCACTCTTGAAAAGCATCTATCCAGAAAAAGCATAAGCCCAAAACTTGCATAAGCGTAAATGTTATAATATTTGAACGTTACTTCTTTTTCTCAACTATTGATCCACAATCAAACAAGTATCACTGCCAAAAAACATGTAGTCATTACTGTCCCTTATACCTTCATGAGAAACCTCAGGCTTCTATCAAATGATACGTCAGGGACAGCTACATCGACCGAGAAAATTTCGCGGCCAGTTGCGTATTTTTCGAGCAGCCACCTGTATTATTCTTGGCAAAATATCATGGCCATAACTAACGTCGACCTGGTCCGATTGTCGGACGGTAGTCTGTGGGCCATTAGAGACTCATGTATCTTTGTGAGTCACAGTAGCCGATGCATGAATGTATCTAGGCACACAGACCAGTCCTGCGGACTTAATTTATCACTTTGATAGCGAGCAATGGCCTGCTCGACTCGAATACCAACATTGGTACTATTTATTGCCGGCACAAATGAGACTTCAGTCTTCCGGTTATTTGTCTGTTGCTACACCGTACCATTGATCGGCTCATGAAAAATAACCTTCTGCGTATCAGTGTCAAGCTTCACGCGCTGCTCACCCCTGCCATTAATCAGCTATTGGCTAAATTTTGTCATACTCATAGCGATATGTCTTCATTGTGAGAGCCATTGCACTATTTCTAGCAGCTTGAGAAATCACGACACTAAAATTCAGTGGCGCTTTACACTTAAACATGTAATAAATCAGCTATAGAGTCGTCGTTAAATGAAAATTATCGTCAATTGAGTATTTCTGGAAATTTTTTGGTTCTAATCAAATTTATGGAACTTAGATAAACATAGAAGATGCCAATTATTCTATTCCTGAAACATGAAACAATATCGGAACCGGTTCGAGTTCTTTTATATTATGAAAAATGTTGTAATCAGCCAACCTTACTATGTTGGCGAGTCTTATTGAACTCAATTTAGAACAGCTGCCATTAAATTGGATGAAAATGATTCATTTTCGAGCACGAGTTAATAGTTCATACCGAGCCGATTGAGTGCATCACTGAGTATCACTTCGTAAAAGAACTTCACAGCGACCGCATTGAAATTTACTCATTCGGATTTTTTTCCCTATGTCAGCCAGAGGGTCGCAAGGGACGCATTATGAAGGCCCACGTTCAAATAACAATAGTTTTTGGCCCCTGAAGGAGGGATCTGCGGACCACTCTGGCCCGGCCGTGGCCGTGCATAATGCGGGCGAGTGGCGGTCTGTCAGGCCCGTGTGAGAGGCTCCGCAGCCTAGAGCGCGCACGAACCTGAGGTGTGTTCATGAAGGCGTCCCCAGTCCAGAGGATCAAGAAGCGTAGGTTTCTCAAAACTGAGCTCAAAACAACGGTGTTCTGCAGCTGATCCAATAATCTAATAGAAGCACTGAGAGGTACTTTGTCTAGCTTATTCGTTAGAGGTTTCTTAATTGTGGTAAAGGCGCTTTGATTGCTACGTAGTGGGAACTGTTTGTAGGAATCATTCTCAAATAGTTTTGTTGGTGTGGTTGAATTAAGCTGCATAATGAATTTCTAAATCAGGAAAAAAATATGGCTTTCTTGGGTGTTTTATTATGAATTTGAATGTGCTGAATTAAACTTGAAAACAAAAAATCCCAAGCCCGTCAAACTTAGTTGTAAAATAGTCAATCACTCACAGTAAAATTAAATAATATAATACGATGCAATTAATTCAATTAAGCCTTATAATACAATTAACATTAATAATTAACACTAACACCATTGTTAGATACATGAAATATTTTCCCAGAGTCAGATTAACTGACTGTTTTATGGTTAATTAACTTTTATTTATGGAACAACATTCAAGTATTACAGATTATCGTAGTGTACATTTTACTATTAATTCTCCGTCTGTAAGATGGTTCAGGCTGGTCACGCTCCAGATACCAGCAGAAGTTAGCCAACTTTTCTGAGCTTCATTTCCTTCGTACCAGTTTTTCGCTGCTGTATCTTGATGAAACTTCTTTTCATTTTTATCATTTATAAGACCTGTATTCTTTGGAAAAAAAGACAGATGAGGATGAAGAAAGTGTAACTTTCAGTGACACATTGCTGCCCTGATCTCGGTAGCTTTTGATTAGGTCATTCACTTCCATTTTGCGCTGGCGCTCCCGGTGTTCCCACCAGTGCCCTGCGCACACCTTCGATTGCATGTCATGCAGCTAGTCAGTCTCTTACAGTTTCAGTACAAAGTTAGAACTCAAAAGAGGAAATATCATAAATTCATCTAAAGTAGGCCACTTTCATCTCTGTTTCCTCCATTGTTGTACAGCGTCATCAATGAGTGATAAAAGCCGGTAGGAAATGCATGTGGATAATATCTATCCCAATAGTTATTCAGTTTACACGTTAGTAGTGAACAAGACATAAAACTCATTTCAGCCTCAGATTTTCGGTACACGCTGTTTGACATAAACAGATGCAACGAAGCTACCAACAACCATTGAAGTGATATGTTAACAGGGTGTTCGCATCAAATATTTTCATCTGAACTCGACTTTATCGTTGCGTTTTTTGTGTCTGAAATGCCAATTACGTACACAGTCTTGATTGAATTAGCCAGCTCAGAGAGAAAAACATTATTGAAATTGAAATCTGTTACTAAATATTGGTTTTGTAAGGAAGGCAAATCAGCATTTCATTTTACGTGATATCGGTTTCAATCAAAACTTGAATTGCTCTGCGTGGACTGTAAAATAAACCAAACGAGTTTTTTGCATAATACGGGTATTTGATCAATGTTTCTAATTACACTTACATACTCTTATGAATATTCATAGGTATATGTATATGTATAGATGTAAACAGAGAGTAATATAAAGTTAATCTACGTCACGCAGCACTTGCCATCGCGTTAGTTTCGAAACCTCACTCGTCTCAGCCGAAGGAGAAATTTTTATTTCATTGCTTGATTTCATTGCTTGTTTGTATTCCTTGATTGTTCTTCTATTTCAGCTTATAGCGTGGTATTAGTTATTTATTATGAATTGAAAAATGAATCTCACATTCCAGAAGCAAACATTTTTTAGACCGCTGAGGTAATTTGACGTGAAATAGTGATAGAAAGGTCAAGTTGGCGTATCTGTTATGAGAGTGACTCAGCGATGAGGTTCCAGTAAGGAGAGAGAATTTTTTTTAATTATCACTTAAATAATTTTAGCAATCCCGCATTACATAAACTCCCATCGACAACGCTCGTATGGTCACTCCATTCCGCTATTTTACTCATTTAATTCGCCGTAGGAAATGTGCATACAGTAAACTTTCTGGCATCCAGTAATCGATGGCTCGTTAAAATGCGGCTTTTGGTTCTTACCGAGCTAATCGCATTCTCTGCCGAAAACGACGGGACTTGTAATATTTATGTTTAAAATAGGTGATATATCCTCACTGAAGCACGTAATGGGTCACAAATGTACCTCATCGTTTCCTTTGAAATCCCTTATTGATAACCAACCTATGTTGACCAAAATACTACCTTATCGTATTCTATAAAAAATATCCACTGGGTTTTTTATTTATTTCCCAAGCTTTCGCACGCTTAAGCAGCGTGCGTTTTCAAGGGACGAAACATTGAAAATTTCGGACCTATGACATGCTATGAAAATTTCTATTCCGAAATTTTCAATGTTTCGTCCCTTGAAAACGCTCGCTGCTTAAGAGTGCGAAAGCTTGGGAAATAAATAAATAACCCAGTAGATGTCTCCAAAAAAAATTAACCTTCAATATGGATCCTGGGCGTCCTTTATTTCAATAAATAAAAAATATCCTATTTTCTCTTCAGATTACATTCATTTACGATACAGTATTCAGAATCCCGTCTACAGCATTGCTCCATGCCATTGCTATAAAAAGACAACGCTGTTTCTTGTATAAAATACCAATAAGGGCAGCGGAAAGATTAACCCAGAAACCAAGCAAATGAAAAACTGTGTTTACGCTCCCCCATGGAAATGACCCCCATGGTTTACATTAGTTTGTTCTTAAGATAACTGAATTTTTTCCGTAAAGCTTCTCTTCATCTTGTCTTTTGAAATAAATTGTTCATAAGCAATTTATGTTAACTAAAATACAGTCATGTCATATTCTATTAAATAAGAGATTTAGCTTCCTTTACGCTATATTTAGTTACTATACGGTATGTGGTATCCTATATACGACACTGCCGTGTATCAGCGCCACTCGCATTAATGCTTTCCATAGTGGTCCGTGAAAGAGTTACAGATAAAATTTTATGTGCATGTATGTTAATACAAGACGGCAATTATTCTAATAGCGGGGAAGTTTTACTGAAATATAATAAGCGGAATGCGTATGTTTTTTTACTTTTCAGGAATGTTTTTAAAACATCAGCAAGTTATCGTGTCTGATTTTATGCACTTATTTGTCAATGCTTAAGTAGATAAATGAGTAAATACTCGGATTTCAGGTATAGTTCCAAGTCCCGTGTTAATCATGCTGCCGTTATTTATCTATCTATCTATTTATTTATGGCTTGGAATTAGAGTTCTCTTTGCTGAGTTCCTTCAACTCGAAATAATGGAAAGCTGTCCATTTACCTATTTCTTGAAATATTGAATTCCCATGTTACATCTTTAAAGATATTTGTATAAATTCATTTGAGAATTTTAAGCACTCGGAAAGATAAATAAATTCTCGGATGAAGTTTTACAATTGTCCTATTTACCTACCTACCTATCTATCCATCCAAATCATACCCTCGGTGTATGTATTTATTTGTGCCTGCATATAAGGGAATTAGAAGGGAGAATACTCACAAATACAGATTCTTTACTACGTATTTCAGATCAGCGGGCTCGTGTCAGAGAAGACAGTCCCTACTATGCGGAGATCGAGGAAATTACATCATTCCACATAAGGAAGAGATTTACCGTAAATCAGCGGGCATATTTAGCAAGTAGCATAATTTGCCATTTTTCATTTTTCAGTAGCATCATTTTTCGAGGGCCGCGCATACTAATTTATACAAAAGTAGACCTCGATCATCTTGCTTGTCAACTTGTTTTCTCGTAACAGGACAAGACTCGCAATTAAACAAGCATTTTTCTATCGTGTCATGGCTCCGGCTTATTGCGACTAACGCGAGAGAATTATGTTTTTGGCTTTGGAAATTTGCTAGGAAATAGAAATGAATCTTTAGAGGCTCAAACGGGATAAAAAGTGACCCAACTGATTTCGTGGGGTCTACATATTTAGGCATAGCATTCGTTTATCATGTTTGCCACTGATCGTTTCTGGTGTGTGTATCATAGAGTAGTTTCCACTAAGAAAGTAGCTAGGGTCCTAAGATACTAGATACCGAATACAAGGAAGTATCATAGCTACCGAACAAAAGTCTGGCTGCTAGAACTACGGGTAAGTTAAGATACTACCTATTTAGTTTGTTAGTTACTAAGGCTACAAGGGGCTACTGTTTTAACAGACTATTTCTAAGCGTAATAGTCGCAGGTCAGATCACTCCACCCCGCGCTGGAGAAGAAAAGACCACGTCCCACACTAGGCCTATTACACAGCGCTACTACATATCCCACTGCCACGTGTGAGCTCTCGTCCCGCTCTCACCATGTGGCACACGCGCACTGTCATGTCACTGACATGTCCATCCCTATCACAAGGAGCCACGTGCGCCAGGGGCCATTAGGCTTAATTACGCACAAGATTTCTTTTTTCTTCGACGTGAGGGCCGCTGCCGAAATGATAACTGCGCAACGTACGCAAATTAGGGAGGCAGTGTCATTCTGGAACGGAGATTTGAGGCTGGACCGTAATAAGCTGCGGTTAATGATGTCAACGTCGAGCTTGTGAGGTAATTAAAACACAAACGCAAAAAATATTACAACATGCAACCAACATTGATGTGCAGGGAGTGGAATTTAAGTCTGTGTATCCCTGAGAACTGGAAGAAAAAAATGCGAAGACCTCTTCTGAAGACAAATGGATGGAACCTATCTAGATTTTTTATTGGAGCAAAATTCTCCCAATTAGGCACAACAGGTTTATTCATATTACTAGAGAAAAGCTTGAACTATCTTAGCTCCATATCCCAACTTTGCAGAATGCTTCAAAGTACATCTAATTTTACAATTTTTTGAATAATTATTTATCTGTAGGATACATGACCGTACGAAAATCATGAACGAAGACTCTTTACGGTAAATTATGAATGTGTCTTTATGAAACGTCACACTAGGATGTAACACATGTTCACATTGTAAGAAAAGAAAACATACCTGCCACTATTCGGGTACCAAGAAAATACAACTCAAGAATCATATCAGGAGCACCTTACGACAAATCGATTAAAGAGGAAGAAAAAAAAAGTCTGGCGGGTGTAACAGGTAAAGAAACCTCTCGAGTTCTGTGTGTTATTACCAATCTTTTCTCTACGGGAATCCCATTTTTTTCTAAGGGAATCAGAGGGGAGAAAGCAAGGGTTCTTCCTCCCTCTTGCTGAGCAGCACACGCCTCCTGCCACTTCAATCTCGTTAGAATAACATTCCGCCATCCGAGAAGAACAATGCCTTTTGCCCTGCAAAATATTTTCGTAAGGAGAAAGGCATTTCAATTCAATCGAAGGCAGCTTTTGAGTCAGACTATTCGTGGGAAAACCGCTGGCGATGCAAATCATATAGACATGAATGAGATATGCACAATTGTGTACAAAATGTTCTTAAGGTAGAGTGAGTAGCTGTGCATTTCTGGCATATTGTAAATTTTATCAATGGAAAATCAGTACATAGCTGATTCATGAAACATTTTCGCGCAACGTACGGAAACAAGTGAAACAAAACTGAAAACTAACAAAGACAAAAATGGATCGAACAAGCTCAATTTCCATCGCAGTCATAATTTTTTCGCATATTTTCACCACAGTGAAATTCACTGAATGCCTCAGGTGAGTTCAAATTTTCAATTTCATTTTCAAATAACGTGCGGGAACGTGCGAGAAAAAGTTAAGCCCTGAACGCACTCCAATTCCTATTTTGGATTGGAGCTCAGGGGAATATTTTGAGCTTGTTCAACGCTCAGCGAAAATCTTTTTTTTTGCGGGTGTTGCACTGACTCAAAAGTTGGGATGACGACGCACCGACGCTGGTGACTGAACACGAGCAGTCATCGATTTTTGCGTTTGCGTTTGGTTTTAGAGTTGCTGTTTTACCGCTAGCAAACACTGGTCATGTTGGGGAGCATGATGGAATAAACATGGAAGCAGAGGCAAAAATCTCCCCTTCGCCGATGGCAAAACAAGTCGATATGCAGTCTCTAGAGACGCAAAGTCCGCTATTTCCGCCCTCAACCACCTGGCGCTCTGCGGTAACTGATAATTACGTCCAGGAATGATATGTGTGCAATTACCTTTAGTGCTCCTAGCTAGATAACTTAATTTACAAGAATTTTTGCTTAATTCTTTAATGTTTACCTCGCAAATGTCATTTGATTTCAAGTTCAATCAAATGAATTTTTTTTTATATTAGAATGCATTTGTTCATTCAGGATCGCCGTCTTCGACGAACGCTGGTCTTCAATACTGAATAGAGTTTAAATCTTTCAGCATCATTGTGTACTATATGAAATTTATCTCGTGAGTGACGCCAGGCCAAAGCAAAGCAATCAAAAATATACGCATGTAGCACTCTTCTGTTGCAGTCGTGCCTTCCATAAACAGTTTTTGTTACCGAGAAAAGTTTTTGAAATTTTTATAGGAGCAAACAAACAACTGTACTTACGTGCAACTTACGAGTGAATGTGATTGGACCGGTGTTCAATTAATATACTGGTGTTTTTTTAATTACAAACGACACTTGCAAAGCTCTTATTCTAATTTTCATTGCGAGAAGGTTTAATAGCAAAGGTCATTCTTTATTCTATTGAAGAAAAAGAACGAGGACATTCCCTGAGTCTTCAAGAATAGCTAGTGTCGCAGAAGGTAGGTTTGTCCGCTTTCCTCTATTCAGTTGCTTTTCTCCCATTGGATATCAATATATCGACTTATGGAAGACAGGGTCTCCAATGCGACAAATAGGGAGTCGTAGGTTTAACTACAATGAAAGCAGCATAGGAAAGACGCATCGTTTGTCTGTCAAAGGCGCCTGTCCAGACACTTGTTCGAAGCCTGGTAGCAGCGAGTTGCTGCTTCAGTTCGCTGAGCTTTTGCTTGCTCTCGTGTTTCCTCGAGAGGGCTCAGCAGAGCGTGTTTCTTTCGCATGCTACTTTACCGAAAAAGATGCGCAATGGTGGAGTTTTATATCAAACAATAAGCAAAATCACCGACATCTACAAGGATCTTTTGAGGAGAGTGTCAGATTGCAAATTCACAGCTTCTCTTGCAGGATTGCTTTTTATCACGCATCGACAGTTCATCAAATGAAGCAATCGCGCAAAGACTGCTGGTGAGTGAACGCCCTTCTTTTTTCCGAGCAATTTGGGGTCTCAAAAGCGAGATGTCTTCTCCTAACGTTGCGATTTACCTTCGGAAATGAGAGTTCTTATTCACATTCGGAACGCAGACTGTCGTGAGCTAGCCATAGGCATGATATTCATCCAGCGCTGCCAGAAAGATAGCTGCTGCAGACTTTCATTTGACGCAGGAAACGAAGCTTATCTGCTAGCAAAGCTTAAAATATTTCCTGCCCATAAATTATAGGAGGGGACGAACCATTCCCGAATTGCGGCCTGTCGTCGACTACCCGTCAGAAAATGTAGCACTTTTGCGCTTGAAATTATTGATCTGCACCTCGGGACGCATCATCCGGCCAAAAGTTGCCTGTAAAGTTGACGTTTCACAGGAAGCCGATCGAGTTGTTATCGTATGTATTCGAGAAGTTCTGATGTGATGCTATAACTCAACTGAATTATCATTCGAACTTGGCAGTCTTTGTCATCAATATCGCAACGTACAGGGAGATGTTGTTTTTTAAAATAATTTTAAATTTGCCATAATGCTGTTTTACAATATTAGGAGGTAGAAAGTTCTTTTTCCAAATGAGATGATTCGCCCGAAACATATTTTTATGTTCGTTGTTCCTAAAAAATAGTATATTTTTGAAATGAAAATACTTTAGCTTCTGAAAAAGTTTTCGTACTTCCATACCTGTTTTCAACAACTGAAGTAGTGCAAAACTTTTTCTCTGCTTGCAGCTTTTCCACACGCTTACTTATATTTTTTCATGCCCTTGTGTCCTAATTAGATTGAATAACACTATGTAAAAAAGTTGTTGCACTTGGAAAGTGAGTGCTATTTCCTCTATTTTATTTAAAAACTTTACACAAATACCAGTTATTTCACTGAAATTATGGTTTTGTATTTCACTTGTGTTACATATATTGCTGGTATTATGTTGATGAAAGGCAAATGTAAATATTCATTGACCTGACCCCAGAGGCAAAGTTTTAGCATCGCAGTTTCTTCATTTTGTTCAATTGTAGAGAAATGGGAAATTATGGTTCTAACTGAGAACGGGTTCAAAGTGAAAGTTTGTTATTGTGGATACTTTCAACACCTATGAACGATAGAGTGACATATTATGCTCAGTCTATCATATAACAACTTATAAGAACATTTTTCTCTTTACCTAATGGATAATATCAGCCGTAATACTAGTCATAAAATTAAATGAAACTATCAACTAAAATTCGGAAGAATAACTTTTTGTTCCATATCATAGAAAGAATTTGAGGCTATTTCAAAAATGAAACATGATTTCAGGCTGAAACAAAACAAAAAAGAAGGAAAACGGAAGAAGCAGCACGAACTGATTAGTCGGCTGATAAGTTCTTCAGCCCGAGACACAAAACCCTACTGTGAGACAACGCTCAATTTCCTCACAAATCAATGAAGAAACACAAGTCAGCATTTACAGAACACTGCGTCTAGTCAAAGGCAGTTTAACTTTTCAAAAATCACAGTTGCAGTGCAAATGATCCCGTCACCGCAAGAAATGCAAACAATTCATAATTTAACGAAGAAATATATCAAAATTGTTTTATGTCAAACTTAAGAAATTAGGTAATCGCGTTGTGTCAAAAATATCCCCATCTCGGAAGAAGGTTATTACTGTTTTCCATGTTAGGTGCATATTTTAGAAACAAGTACATAAAATAGCGATTACATTTTTCATAAGTGCAAAAATATTTTTTTTTGTGGCCATAGAATAAATATTGCAGTGAAGGATTAAAAATCAGACATGGCCGAATTTGGTAAGTTTACGCAACAATTAACAATAATATTTAGCAAGACGCATCTCAGTTGACAGTCTGCAGCAGGCAATCGAACACTAGAGCAGTAGAATAGGAGGAAACGGATGAATGAGTAGGAGGGTAGGCGTTTAGGTATCAGTAAAGGTAAATGAATAACTGGTAAAAATATGAACCCTGAGGTAAACTGACTCAACTATGACGACCCGCTAATTAACTATCGTTGAAACACACGAGATTGGAACTACGGAATTTGGGAAAGTTTGATTTCTTTCATTATACCAGTATCGTTGGGGCCGTATAAAGTCTGAGTGAAATCATGTTGTTCAACTCTGAATTATCAAAAAAGTTGTTAAAAGTAGCATTGATCTGCAGACAGACTATTATAACAGTACTCACATAGCATCAATAATTCGGTAGCACGTCTTTGAATGGTACAACTGGGAGCGGTTGCAGCTACAGGGCTGTTTGTTGACTACTGCAAGCACAAACGTGGGGGAAGCGTTGGATCAACATGTTTGTCGCATCACTGCCGTGAACTGTAACGAGCAAAGACTCAGCCTTCATATCATATGCGTTTTAATGCATAAGATACTTCTTTTGTCTGCCTACGGAAGGGCCCAAATTTTTTCTCAAGTTTTTTCACTCGTGCTTTGCTTCTGTTTGTGTTATTTGATGCAATTCATTTTTCATAATTTTCATTAGTGATGGAAGTAGTGGTAGAATGAATCAATTCAAATCTTTAGAAAAGTACCGGGCTTACACTTGACAACTGGTACTTGATGGCGTATACAGTACATTAGCATTGCAGCTAGTACTGACTTCAAGACACAACTCTGAACTCTCAAAACTCAAGGCGCTTGAGACCAACTACTTCAGCTGCTGCTCCTCGCTTGAGTTACGCGTCCTGACACACACGTGCGTCTTTGTTCAATATCTATGGGCTACGAGTGCTTATACTTTATAGAACAATTGCGATAAGAGAAATTGATTTCTTAATGCTTATTATTAAAATCAATTATGACCGCATGAAACAGTGAAGCTAGCTTTCATGATGACAACGAATGTGTTAAGTGGCACACACGTACCGTTCAACGAGTCTTTCCACCGTGTGCGATATCATGTGAGATAAAAAAAATTATCGATAAGACTGATTTATACATATTTTATTACAGTTTTCTTATAAACTGTCGCAGTTTCAGTTTTATCTAACACAATTAAATTCACATTGGTTTTATTAATAATTTCATTTAAATCCCAAGTGAATTATGCTGCATGTATGACTACTCAACGTTCAGGGCAGAGCATATTTTTGACTCATTGACCATTCTTTTCTTGAATCTGTGATTAAAAGTAAAAAGCGCCCTGCCAACACAGAAAGGAGCGTTCCTAATCAAGCCTAAGGATAAAACTCCAGCCAAACGTGAGGGCCTAATCCTCAGGTCTCTTTTGGCGAATGATTTGCTGCTGCTCAGATGGGGAGGAAAATCTTCTCTGACGACAACGCAAAGTCCGACTTGGGATTAGGCGCGAGGACTGCGCGGGAGCAGAGCGCGCTCGAGTCTGCAGACATAAGATGCCTTCGCTCGGCGACGGGACTAGAAGCCCAAAATTATCCGCCTGGTTTCGCCACAGCTGCTCCTGGTTCGTGCAACTGCTGACTTTTCCGGGCTTGTCGTAGCAAAGTGGATAAGAGGATGAATGACGGATAGGTTTCATTTTAGAGAGGAGAGAAAACTTCAGCTGGGACCCTAACTTGTCGACTCGAGTGCACCGGATTTCGATAAACGAAAAGGACTTTATCCTTGAAGGCTTCGATCTCACAGTCTCAGCAGTCGGGCTAGTGTTGAAAATTTCGCTCTGGCTGAGAAATTATTCTAATCTCGTAGAAAATCACCCATTTAAAATCCATTTCAATAACATCGTAGGTCGTACAAAGCCTAATAAATTTTACAGTTTGCTCGTCAGGTAAGCGTTTTGACCACCTAGACTTTTTGCTCCTTGGATTTAATAGAAGAAATGAGATTAAAAAACCATGAGATCGCTCTTCTTTCATAACATTCAATTTCATGATACTGTAGTCATTTTCTGCGAGTAAGAATTAAAGAATTTGGAGGCAAGTTCAGCACGCAGAGTGCTAACGTTCAGTCAAGCATTGTAAAGTCTGGATTGTTATCCCGAAGACTGTGTCATGCTAGGGAACTGTGGTTGGAATACTCTCTCTTCAATTAATGATAGTCGTAGCGAAGTTTAACGATTCGTTTTCATTTTATGATAAAATAATCACGAGAGAGTTTAATGGATGGCTCTTCAGTGAAGCCAAGTATCAATGTTCTTCCACTCAAGTGCTCGAAACTACCATCATTTAGCTTTAGTTTTCGGCTTTCATGTAGAGGCAAATTTCCGTGTAAGCGTTCTCAAGCGTTTAATACCTTTTACTCAGCTATGAAATAGACTCCAGTAAATAATTGGCGGTAGTGCAGTAATTACGCATGGAGCTAGAATTGTAATAAAAAACTGTTGTTAAGCTCAAATCGAATTTAGTTAAGTTTAACGTTAGGTAAATATTTAGGTTTTTGCTGTAAGGTAAGCTCTCGGACAAAAAATCATTCACCTGCTACTAATACAGTGTAGGACCCCTACGAGTACGAATAATGACATCATTTTTGCGCTGCATTGGGTCTACCAGTGTCCTAATGTACACCTGGTCGATTTGAAACCACTCTTGCATCAACTGATCTCGTAGTGCAGCCGCAGTACGTGGACGATCTTCTTTACGTGTAACTTGTTCTTGGTGGAATTAAATATTATCTACTGGGCTCATGTCTGGAGATTTAGCTGGCCAATCTATATTCCTGACATCCTGAATGACAGTCATGCCAATTAATGACAGTTATAACCTGATGCACCCAGCAGTTGTCATCCTGAAAGTTAAGTAAAGTAACATGCTTTTCTCCATTCTGAAATTGTGTAAATGGTTACCTAGTACTCAAACTTGGTTATCTAGCAACTCAATGTAACCAAGCTGGTTCAGTTTAACCGATACCTCAACCAAACGACCCACATTTGTGTAGCTGCAACAGTCCCAAAATATGAAAGATCCTTCCTTTTATTTTTACCACAAGTAATTTACTTCAGATATAGGTTTACAATCAAATGAGGAATGATGAAGAACCGGGATCAG
>VOMN01059830.1:0-11563 GCA_014899125.1 Orchestia grillus
TAGAGGGATACAAAGACGCTGCCTTGTATTTTGTAGGATGAGAGATCCGTCCGAGTGCCGTGAATAATTTTCCTTCTTCTGGTCTTCCTTCGGCTAATGAGCGTGAACCCATCAGATAATAGAATAAGGATAAGATAGGATAAGATAGAATAAGGCAGGGTGCACAGTGTAGTCGCATGACACAAGGCTACAATGACAAACCCATATACTATAGAAGAAGGCAGGGTGGGCAGTGCAGCAGCATGATACAACCCTCTAATGACAGCTTCATGAGTTGTAGAAGAAGACAGGGTTAGCAGTGGGCAGTATAGCAGCATGTCACAACCCTCTAATGATAGCTCCTATATCAGACCTGGGCGTAATGTGCACCAATCATTCTAGCGGATGATGAATTCATACGAATGATGCATTCATCACATAGTTGAATTCAACATTATTAGGAAGGGATAACATTAGATATTCGTGGATTCATTTTGCTGATTCGTTGATGAATAACAAAAATTCATTTTTGGCGCCAATTCAGTCACTAAAACACGTATATCTAGTATGATCGTAAAAACTCCAGAGTTTGCTGTCAAAAACATCAGCAGTAATGCTGAGTCCCTTTACAACCGGTTTTGTAAATTTATGCTACGCATCTTTATTTATTTCTTATTATAAATCAATATCAGCGCCTATAGTAGTTTCAAGAGTCTAAAAGTAGTTTAAATGTTTGAAAAAGAGTGAAACGATTCATATCAGTAAAATGCCACTCAGATATCGCTAAAATCATTCAAATCAAGAAATAAAAATATGTCGAGCAAGAACCTCAGAAAAAAACAAATAAACGTAATGGGTACGATAAATTCAGCATATTTTTGTAGAAAAACTCATACATCAATGGGTAAATAAATTTCTCTATGTATATATGTATTTATGGACAACTAGTTTAATGGTGGCAAGTCGTCGAGTTTGTGGATTAACCCCGTTAGTCATCTGTCATTTCGGGCTTTTTATGCTAAGCATAATTGGTTTAGATGGTATAATCGTGAAGGAGACGAGACAATATCAGTAAATAGTTTGTACGCTTAGCATATGGTCCTGTTGGATGCCCTAGAAGTCATGGAACTTATTCGGGCCCACAAGTAGCTGTATAAAAAATTGCCCATTATATTAGTTTAAAATATATAAGTCTGTTATACTTCTTAAACGACTCAATGTATGACACTCAAGAGCTTCAGACGGTACTACTCTATTTGGACCTATCGATATTTGAATGTGGACTATCTTTAAATTCAGTTTTCCGTTCTCGTTTGCGTAATTTCTTTTTCTCTGACGTAACGTTCAACTTTATTAGTACTAGAATCCCTTCAGTTATTTACATAATTTCAACTTGATAAGATTAACGTCACATGACGCTGAGATATGAGCCAGCACAGTAACTGTCCACTGCAATTTTCATTCAGATTTGCATATTTTATTTTTAAACCTATGTATATCACGCGAGAAATGTGTGACTTATTCAAAATTAATTATGTTATTTTCTTGTTTTTTAATGGAGCATTTTTTACCACATCCATACTTCTTGGGACAGAGAGTGAAGTGAGATGTTGAGGTTTATAGGAGCTGTGTCCTGCCATTTGCGCAAGGCAGTCAGACATGCACATCCTCAACTCAAACAGTTTGGTTATCTCTATAGAGAGTCATCTTTTATGCAATACTCCTCTCAGTAATCAAGGCAGCGTTAGTCACGCGTGAAGTAAGTTAATTGAAAAAAATTATTGTATTGTTGACTATATTCTACAACATATTTCAGACAAATGTATCCGTGACATATGCCCTCCGCTTATTTCTACGCTTACGTGTATAGAAGACTTTTTACAGCATTATGAACCTGCATGTAAGAGTCTGTTAGACTAGGTCTTGTTCACGTTTAGTCTAGCTCCTACACGAAGATTGCTATGGCGTACCTTGAATTGTTGGCAGTAGTTTGGGCATCAGCCCCGCGCCTCACTTGTGTGCCGCCTACTATGAACATCAGGTTCAATTTTCATGAGTAAAAGAAGCATTTCGCCGGATACCGAACGCGGTACTTGCGGCTTACGACGCAAGCACGCCACCGGTTGTACTACCAAGCCCAATACAACATGTAGCAGCAGTTTTTCTATGGGCATAAATACAGGGAGCGAGGGCTATTGGAGGACATGTCGTTTTCCGTCCATGACACACTTGACTCATGTACAATATTATTTTTTTATTTCAGATAACTCTTTTAAACTTTGACGTTAACCGAAGAAATGGAAAGACATGCAATAATATTTATTCAATCTGCGACTATGATGGTTTTAGGAGTCGTGAGTTGTGAAAGTCGTGTCATGCCACATTGCATTTTTCCACAAGGTTTTAGGGTTAATGCTGCTGGGAAAAACGGTTCTTAAGCGTAGCATAAATAAAGTACCCAATGGAAGGCCATATGTCTTTTAGCAAGACTCAGTGCCTTCTCAGAAAGCCATAGAGCCTAAAATTGGTGATCAGAGAATTTTTACGAGCATGTGACCCCCTATTTGTGGCCCCAAACTCGCCAAATTTAAATCCTATAGACTATTACGTGTAAAGTATTGTTGAAAGGGAGACTAATCGACACCCTCATAGAACAATATCTTCACTAAAGGTTACCATAGTCCAGATGATCTCCAAAATGAATAATAACCACTTAATTTTAGCTTTTCAACGATTTGGGACCTGTATAAAAGCAGTTATCGAAGCCAAAAATGGATAGAATAATTTGTTATAGACATATCCTCACGTATATTTGTACAAATTTGATTGAAATAGACACATTTTTTGCTAAAATATTATTGTTGATTTAACACACTAAAAATGTACACAAACAGCCCTCGCTCCCTGTATATGGACGTTCAGAGGGCTTCATTCAAGCCCTATCAAAATAATGAAACATGTAAACCCAGTACTAATGAATAATTTGAATGCAGATTGGGGTGAATCAATAGATCATCCACTGAAGCAGCACCGACTTATCGTCTTTGAATCACCAAAGCGTTGCCGTCTGTCTGGTAAACATGTTAAAAATGGCGGGACGCTCATGAATCTTTAAAAACGAACCTTTATTAATTCCAACACGTTTTTTCCGTTGGGTTTTCAATGCCGTACAATTACTGGGGGGGGGCGAGGGATGTGGGGCTTAAGCTTCCTTTTTCGAGGGAAGCACACCCTGATTATGTGAAATTCCGTACCTGAGCCGGGAATCCTAACGTCCCAGCTGTGAGGCAATCAAGCTAACCAGTATGCCATGGAACCCAATGAGCTGCCAGAAGATATGTGTCGTTGCTTAGTGCTCCTTCCTTAACATGCAAATCTTCAAGTGAGATGTAGGAACTTACCTGACTACAGGGGGTCACAAAAAAAGTGTTACAGTTCTATGATTGATCAGAAGTATTAACAAAACATTATACAACTCTATATCGTTTTAAATGAAGTAAAATTAAGTAACCAATGAATACTCAAATGTTTTTGGTTATGAATATCGAAAACAAATTACACGATTCTGATGAAGACTTAATGAACAATTAAACTGCGTTAACACTATTGAGCTACATTCTGTAAACAGCACGTGTGCCTTCCCCGCTAAAAATCGGTGCAATTAATTTCGCAGAGTTCGCTCGACAGCACCGCAGAGGTAACGTAGTGGCGCGGTCGTCATCTTCGCTCCAAAATATTGCTGACGAAATCTGTAAGCAGCCAGTCACCAATTTTGCGCTCATAGAGATTATTTTCCCATAAATGCCGGAATACGTCGGAAAACTACCATCGCTGCTAAGAACTGCCTAACGCCTACCGCGCAACTTCCTAATTTTTAACAGGGTTACAGAGCGCTAGCAGCCCGTCGCTGTGTGGTGAGGCAGTCGGCTGTGTTTGTCCAGCTGATGAAGCTTCCTTCTTGCGACCGTGCCGCATTTTAATCGAACGTCAAAAACAGCTTCATTTTGAAGGAATTTTTTGGTGATATCGTCGAAAAATTTCTTCATTAATGCGGATTGACTAAAGAATGACGTCAGTTTCATTGAACTTGTTGGTGAGGAACCTAAATCAAATTGAATGCGTTAATACAAAAATCTAGGTATTTGAATGTAAAAACAGGCTACCAGGAGCGATTTTCATTGTCAATAAAGAATAAAATGGTAAAATATCATGTTTCCAAACGGTCACTAGCAAATGTGACAGTCATAAGCGAGTGACGAGTATAACATTTGCTACCGGTCTAGCTACAGAACACAACAATCCTTCCCCATACCCCAAACCAAAGCCGTAAGCATCACGCGTCGGGGCCGGCTAACAAGTGAGCTTTATTTCCCAGCGCTCATAAATTTTTGAAAATTCTGACTTACGCTAATTTATTTCGATTTAAGACCCTATACATGCATGGAGATTTAATCGACAGTTTTATTTTTCTAGTAGCAATAGAAAATTCCTTCTGAGGAATGAAATCTTTTTAAATTTATAACAAGTTTCCATAGCGAGCAAGTGATTAAAATCACATTTTTTTGTACAATTCACACTCAAAACTCGCAAGCAGACGACCAAATGTTAGCGAGCAGGACGAGTCGCTGAGGGGAGGGTGAGGTGTGCCGCACTGGATACCACGCCTGGGTGCGCCTCAAGTCTCCTGCGACTCTGTAGAGCACGGTGCCGTCTTTCTACACATACAGCAAAGTTCATACTTGAATTGTTGATGAAATTTTCACTCACAGGTTCCCTAAGCAGTCCCAGTGAACGTAGGTATTTTTACACTGTTCTATAAATGAGTTAAAGCTGCTCATTTATAGGATCTACTCAGGATCCACGCGTCTCACAAACTTTCTAGTTGGTTTATTTTTTGATATTAGACCTAATACTTCCTTGTAAAATAAACTTTAACAGTGGTAATGCGATGAATAAAGTTGGCACTGCTAATGTGCTCGACAGAAGAGACTCTGCGTCTGCAACACAACTCGGGCTCGCTCAGGGCAAATTGGCCGCTCATGCAGCTTTAAAAACACTAACTTCGTAAAAGTTATTACTCTCATTTAGGGCTTACTTTTGAATTGAAAGTGTCACATGTTTGAATTGAAGGTAATGCAGTGAAATGAATTATCACAGTATCATCTTTCGTTCGATTTACAAAACTATTAAACCACTCAAACTTCAAAAAAAGGTAGAAGAAGAATTTTAATGTGCTCGGAGCGCAAATCTGTTCGAGCACTCCAAAATGATTTTTCCTAAATTAGCTAACTAAATTTATATAGCGCTGCTCGGCAGCCACATCTCAGAGTCCCGGTTCATCAGCACTGAGTTCAGAAAACTGAAATCACTAAGTTTAGAATAAAAATTGTCCGCGAAATGGGTCGAGACAGCCACGCAGGGATGACGTTATTTATTCACCTGGGCACATCAGAGCGGCGACAAGACGAGTCAGGTTATGACATTCCTCGGACGTGGTGGCCTGCTGCGAACTCAATTATTTGCAGTACCAGAAATAAAATAAACACTATTAATGTTAATTTTCCGTAACTCACATAATCGTAAATCTGGAAACGTATTTCCTGCGATTGAATCGCGTTAATATCTTTGAAGTAATGTATAAATTTTATATGGGAAAAAATAATGCAGTCAATTGACACGAGGCAATAGCGGACAGCGCCACTCGCCGTGGCTGTGAACACAGCTGGTACTCACCGTTCACTTGCGAGATGAGGTAGGAAGCTGCCGTCATGAGCTCAGGGTGCATAATGGGGCAGTAGTTCTTGAGGATGGTGCGCAGGGTTCGCAGCACCTCCGCCAGCTTCTCGTGCGCCCGCACCCGCAGACCGTCCCTCAGCTCCGCACGCTCTGCTCGCCCGCAGAAACCTGCTCGTAAATTTGTAAAAAAGACGATTGATAAAACCAATAGATATTTTCGTGTACGAAATCGAATGGAAGGTAGAAGTCAGTTTGATCTCCTAATCTAGCTTTAGCAGATACGTAAAATGTTCTGAAATATTTACGTAACTTCAACACTGTAATAAACTATAACAGTATCTGTAACTTCACGCTACGAAAGAACCATAGGCACTCATATTACCTCTGTCCGATTGGATGAGTTTTCTAAGTTTTCCGAGTGCTTCCTTGAACCCCCTGACGGAGGTGGACAGCGCAACGATGTCCTCCTGCTCGACGAGGTGGCTTTCGTTACTGCCCTCGGAGGAGATGGAGGCGAGAGAGAGGGAGCGAGCGGCGTCTTCCACGCTGCGCAGGAGACTCTGGTGATGCTGCGACACCGCCTGACACGCGCTGTTGAGGGGCCCGGCCCCGCCCCCACCCCCACTCATTCCTGCAACGCATGAGTAGGAGTATGAATTCGCCTGACACAGCAAAGTTAAAGTTAAAGCAACTCAAAATTACGTTAGAACAATCTGAATTATGACAGTGATTGTGTCCCTGTTTAACACCTTAGAGGTTAAAATTAAAAACAGGAAATACATGTCATTTAATAATATTAAAATGTGGTTCAAGCAACATCGTACGAAAGGGAGTGAAAAAGCTAGGAATACGGGGTTTGGCTCCCGCATATAATTAGGGAACCAAAATCTATGTTCTGAATTTGTATTGCCTGTAGAAAGTATCAGTCTCTGGCTGATTTTCAATGAGGGATGAGTACTTGTGAGTACCCTTGAATTTTCATTTCGCTGAAATGACAGTAAATTTTGAACAAGGCTATTGCACTAAAGTATACGTAAAGCTTGGGGATAATCGCGTAGAAATGATCTGTGCGATTCAACAGGCCTCGAAGACAGTGCACTGGAAAGCGCACAAGGATGCTCGAAATGCTCTTCATCTGCGTGGTGCCCACTGGTACAGTGGCATGCGATTTTCAATGAAATTGGGTTATCACTTTGTATCGGTTGCAATTCTACTAATCGTTAACAATTATACCCCTTATGTTATAGACGCAAAAGCAAAATGCTTCTTGGAATTATACATTCCTGTGTACGTATTCCTTTAACTCTCATATAGTGAAATATCACACTGATCATTCCATACCTACTGCCCGTTTGTTGATGGCTTTTTCATAGAAGTGGAGAATGAAAGGAAATTCGAGTTGCTTAAGTTGAGAATGGAACCGTGCTCGGTTTTAAATTTTACTTTTGAACCAATTATCAACTACAAATTACGCTCTTTAGATATTTTGGTGGAGTCGTGCAACGACTGCTTTCAAACTGCCGTTTTTAAGAAAACTACAAGTTTTGGAGAAACCTTAAGCTTTTGATTCAGATGCCCTATTCAAAACAAACAGGGAATTATTAATACTTGCTTAAATCGAGCATTTAAAACCTGCAATTCTTGGGAGACACTACGTACATAGATATTGAGCATTAAAAAACTTTTAATAGATAATCACTTTTCTAATTCTATGATAGATCGCAAATCAAACAGTTTTTGAAGAAACGTGTTGCAAATCTCGGAGCCACTCGAGAACCGGTCCGTCAAGCAATGTCTATGGAGAAAATTAAATACATATTAACTATAAAATGCACGGCAGGGTATTGAAAGATATTATACACACCTATGTGAAGCCGGTTGACAGTCATGCACGAATCTAACCATGCATTTACTACAAAAACACGAAAATTTGCGACCTGATTGTGTGCAACAACTTAGCTAAATCTTCCAATAGTGATCCCGATAAGTCCAGTGTGGCGTATCAGTTCAAGTGTAACAGAGGAGAATGCACGTCTTGGGATAATCGCTACATTGGACTCACAAGAATGAAATTAAAAAATAGGCTCAGCTTTCACAAATGCCAGGGTGCCATATTCAACCATTTTCGTATTGCGTACGACCGTAAACCAACTAAAGAAGATCTTTATGGCAATTCTAAGGTTTTATACTATGATTCCAAAGGGACCATTTGAATATCTTAAAAGCTCTCCTTAATTACAAATGCAAACCGAGCCTCGATGAAAGTACTGTGGATTTTTATGCACTCAAATTGCTCAAGAGGTATGCAAACACCGGTATTATTGGAACGTGAACCAGTTGGGGGGACGTTCTGACCCCGCCGCCATTTGTTTTCGGGCGGGTGTGGAAGAGGGAGGTGGGTGTAACTGCAGTAGTAAGTTAACATGAGATTCTAATTTCCATTTTCTATTCTGTCCTACAATTTTGTGATATATCAAGTAGTTTTCATTTTGACTCATTGGAACGATTTTAACTAAAACTTGTGCATTTCAAATTGATTTGCTTAAGGATGATGTTAGAAACATCGAAACATTGCAATTTCAAATGGATTGACTCCAAAGTTTTTTGTTTAGCTTTTGACTCACTCAGAGTATTTTAATATGAATACGAATAGAGGAGTGTTTTTAACATCCCTTACACGCTATGAACTCGGAAAATATAGGTTGGTTGAAAAATTACGAAAGTGGTGAAGAATTCCTAACAGATGTACTTCAATTTAAATATTTGAATACGTTTTGTCTTACAATAGTATAGCACTTTCATTGTTTCTCCTTTAAGATACAACTTGAGGAAATTATGAAGTTAGCATACCCATGCCTGAAGAGCTGATGCTGGTGGAGCCCCTCGACTGGTTGGCCCTGGCGTCCATAGCGCTGGCGCTACCCCGGCTACCACCTCGCTGCGCAGCGCCGGACAACGGCAGAGTCTGGCCGCCGAGGGGAGGCCGGCCACAACATCGAACAGGCGGACAATCCAGGAGCTTTCACTTTTAGTTGGTCCAAACCTAGGCCTTAAGAAGAATCTCTGACTGTTTCTGATGGGTTATATTGATTTAGGAACATGAATGTCTCTAGATTAATTCCGTGACGGACGTAAATTAAATGAGCTCCCACCTACCTCATAATTTCTTAGGTTTGAATAATTTAGAATATCAGAATAAATGTTTTATCTCGTACAATGATCCCGCTGATTTTGGTAGCTATCGTTCTTATTTCACTGAATGGCAGGAGTCCATCGGTGGCTGTAGTATTCCTGGACGCGAGGAAACGACTACGTGTATCCCCTTGCAACGATCGTGGCAACCGCTCGAGGTCACCTGCAACTAAATGGCCGATTTTCGGCAGTCCAGCAAACAACAAGACAATCCCAGCGCTGTTGAGGGAATGCTGTGCAGCAAAAGTGCAAGAGGACTGTCGCAGAGACAGTGCTGGCTGTCGGTCAACAGCTGGCGAGGGACCGACCGCACGCCCGCTGTCCGACGACTTCTGCTGGGGTGAAGGTAGGAGCTGCTCACTAAAGCTGGAGTGAAGGTTGGAGTGACTTACAAAAGCTGGAGGGGAGGATGCAGTTGCTTACCCGAGCCTCCAAGGCCAGAGACCACCTGAAAAACCTGCAACAACCAGGATCATAATTAATTAAAATACAATGTTTTGGATGGAACCAATTAATTTCAAAACAAATGTCAAAAAATCAATGCGTAGCATTTCACATGAATAGTTGGATAACGGTATAAACTTAACGATGCAAAAGAAGTTTTTAACCAATAACTAACGAGTAAACAGTTCGTTTGTTAGTTTAAAACTCCTTAGGTCTTGAGATCTTGAGATCAGAGGTGATCTCAAGCGAACAAAAAAAAACATTTAGTATGGAAAAGAATGAAACGTAGAATTTATGCACAGGTGTGTTCCCACATAAGATTTACTATGCATGGGAACTACAAGTTAAAAAAGAAGAGGAAGAAAAGAATAAGAATAATCAGCGAATATAGCATGAAAATATAAAGAAGCAAAATGGGCCTACAGAAAATACAAGTCCCGAATGCTTAGCTATAGATGAAGTAGCATAAAAGTGCCCCCTTGGGGACGTCTGTGACTGTAGCGTAGCATACACGAATCTATTTAACCTAACCTAACCTGTTCCCTATGGCCTCTCCTACGCCCACTGAGGGGATGAAGTAAACTACCATACGTGTGAACTGTGGCAATCAAGATACCAATAACATCATCTAATAAACTCCGTTATGAAACACAGAGCCTGCACCGGAAATGTACTGAATTTCGTTGGTAAAACTCCCCAAAAAATAAGTATAATTTCTTAAACGGTATTTAACTCACTTTTAAACGAGCTTTATTATTCGTAAAATATTAAATTACTGCAATGGTTAAGAAAAGCGTAGACAAATAAGAATTGAAATACGACTCTAATAGTACATATGATACGTAGATTTACAAGCAAATAATTTTAAAATTTCTAGTTATCGCTACGAAATGATTTCTTCGTAGAAGTGTTCTTACGCCGCCAAAGTGTTGAGACAGTAACATGTGAAATAAAATACATTATTTGAATTCACATGTTAACTTAGGAATACGTCATTTTTACATGCAAAACGTGTGATCGCAGAACATGCGTGATAAAGCCGTAGGATAAACACTAGTTTTTTTTCTTGCTCTTTCTGCACGCAATTCGTACCATAAATTATTTCTACTTATTTCATTTTACGAGTTGTGTACCATTCCATACGTTTATTCCCATAAAATGTTCACCTACATGAGAAAACACTACACAGCTCTACTTAAAATTATACACCGTTTATTCAACGGACATTCTGGATAAAAATTGCTTTTCTTTTGCCAAAATTGGCCGGACGCCGGACGTCCGTCAGGAGACCCGCGTCTCCGCGATACTCTCGCCACCATCAGGCTGCTGCGGGCCTATCGCTTCAAAATTTTGTCGCCGTCCTTCACTCATTTGCACAGATTTTTCACGCTTGAAAGATATAAAAATTTTAAGCCTTCCCGCTATTAAGAAGATTCCAAGCCAAGAAATGGGTAATTCATGTACGTGCAATAAAAATTCTTTTAAAAATTTAAAAGGGGTGAAATTCTTGCACATATGAGGGAGACGTTTGACCTTTTCAGACATACTGATAGCTTTATATGACTATTTAGTTCATTTTATATATTTATTCAAATAATTGAAAACTTCCAAGAGAGACATATATCATATTTATTCGACATACATGTTCCAAGCAATTAGGAAATACCTATTTCTAGGGGTGAACATTCATGAGTTAGAACACATTGTTGCTAATATGTCTCTATAACTTCTTGGGGAGAACATTTATGAGTCAAAATGTATTGTGGCTAATTTATCTCTATAACGGACATTCCTAGCCACCGACGATCAGTTGGAAACAATTATATCTGTTGTCCAAAGGTTAGCCGTGGCAATCGTGTTTTAATCAATTAAATACAATAATTGTACAGAAAATAGCACTTGGAAGTTTTATATTATAACTAGTTGCGCGACACGTCAAAAATGGCGGAACTTGCTATATTTATTATTTAGATCAGTAATATTCACCCACTGAAGCGTGTAGCAATTCAGAAATGCCTCATCATTTCTTTCGAAATCAACTATTCATCATCAAACTACCAAATTAAGGTAACAAGCAAACAGTTGTAAGCTACAGCTTACATTCATTTACTATACGGTTTGGCATTTGCGAGAACATTTTTGTCAGTTGAAAAATTAATATTTGTCATGCATTTCATACTAATGCACGAAGGAAAAATTTTGCCTGAATTAT
>VOMN01059831.1:0-16678 GCA_014899125.1 Orchestia grillus
CACCGATCGGGAGTGCAATGACACAAGCCCTATGTTGCAAACTCTGAAGATTTTTTTGGATAATTCGTGCGTCAGGAAAATAGAAAATGGAAGACGCGCACAACTTTGTATGTCTCGAACATTCTATCAAATTACAGAACTTCACCTGTATATACAAGGTTGAAGCGTGCGCAAATATGTTAACAGTGGAAGTCCACGGCACGAGGGCAGTTTTGTACGAGTACAAATAGTTCTCAGTACGAGTCGAGGTTTGTGCGAATTTTGTCTCGCGCTGCGAGCAGAAACTTACATGACGAGCAGGTCACTGGGCACTCTTTTGCACTCTTGCTCGTCTTGTGCACTGCCGTCAGTGGCACGAGACAAAATCCACACAAACCATGACTCGTAGAGAGAACAATTGTAGGTTAAGATTTAGAGACATCCACTGGGTTTTTTATTAATAACCCAAGCTTTCGCACGCTTAATAAGCAGCGTGCGTTTTCAAGGGACGAAACAACGAAAAGTTTGGACCTTTGACATGCTAGACCGTAAATAGGCTACACCGACAAAATTCATGCAGTATTTTGATGAAATTCATGGAGAGAACTATTCGCGTGACACATGACTAGTAGAGTGGACTTCCGCCGTTAGCAGAGCAGGCCACCTCAGCTCGATGAGGGACCTCGACTTGCAGCCATGCGCTCTATGTGTGTTGGGTGACGCGCAGCAATTGTTCAGAGGAGAGGAAGGTTGGGTTGCAACAGGAAAGAGCGGACCGTTCAGTAGAATATTCACAAGTAGTACAGTCGCTATTTTGTATAGTAAAGCTCTGGCAAAATGTCGTAATAGTTTAGAATTCATAAAAATCCACTAATTTGTTCTAAGAATGCGACTTGCAACATTTCAAGGGGAAAAAGTATGTTTAAAATACTTGTGTTAAGGAAAGTCGTTGAAGAATCGTTAAAGATATAGAAATAAACCTACACAACCGACTTATGAATTTTTTTGGGCCATTCTTCATTATTTTTTGAAAGTTGCAATATGTTTCAGAACTTTATTTTCTGTTAAGGCCCTAAAAGACGTCGACCCTTGAAATCATTTAAATAAAAAAATTGTGAGACCATGTGTTAGGAATTTCATCGTACCGTGAAGTATCACTTCTTTTGAAACCGTACTGATTTAAATTTGTATGTGTTGCTGAGATTTAAATAATTACGCTAACCAAATAATGATAGATGAATTTCATTCATACCGGTGTTTACGCATGAAAATTCTTCTGTTCGTAACCTCATATGAGAGAAAGAACCGTCGAGATGCTGACGAAAACAATTTTTAACTTTAGCTTTAATGTTCAACAAATAACACGTCAGGTGCGTAAGATCAAAATGCGACAAATTACCTGAGAATTCGCTTGATAGCACGCGTTTCATAAGGCGCCACGTAGTTACACTCTTCTGGCTCTGCTCTTATTGAATTTTGCGACCATTGCAACGCCATCAGAACAGCAACAGAAATGAAACTTGTGAATATAAAAGTTACGCGTTGAATTGCATGTGCCAGAGTCACCTGAGACATTTGCAGCAGATTGTGAGAGAGACAAGTGTTGTCGCGGTATTGTGGAGTCTCGTAAAAATTGGACAGGCGAGACGGTGGTAACGAGACGAGACAGCGCTTCGGGGTATAGAGACTTTCGTCGTATACGAGAGGTGCCAGGGGCCCTTATATGCGGCTTGAGCCTTCAGGACACACAGGCAATTGCTGAGGCAGAGTCCGTGGTGGTCTGGTCAAAGACGGTGAAAGAAAGACTCGTCTACACTCAGACATCGTAGCTTACACTTCCGCGTTTTGCCGAAAATGCTCTAAAATTTTCAGGAAATACTCTTATTTTCATTAGGGGATTTGCTTATCAAAATTTTGTTATGGTACGGGTCGTGCGTTTGGGCATGATTATTTCAACCTTTTAATCTTCTATTGCTGCCATATGCAAATGTTCAGGATTTCGACACTCGTATAAGTGCTATATTCAAGTTTGTCGCTGTTTGTACGTACTTACAGCATTATTCACACAATTGTGAAAGCCATTTCTCAGAAAAGACCGTAAATTGCGAGTGAAATTCGACAGTGTTATTTCGTAGGAACGCTTTGTGAAACGATGAGTAATAATTATTATTATTGGCGGATCAGGAAAACGAGGAGCTATTTTTTCTTCTTAATTGAAGATGTAAGGTTTTGATGTCAGGCCTACACTCCAGCGCGTTGAAGTGCGTCCTCCCCAGCGCTCATTGATGACCATCGACAAAATTCCGACGTAGGCTGTACCGAGCCCGGCTCTCGCTCAGCTTTCTGCGAGGTACGTAGACAACTCGTGGGAACTCCAGTAAAAAAATTTTATCTGGGCAAATACTAAGACCTTTTCAATTTTCAACGATAAATTATACTATATTTCTCCTTGAGTACAGAGGGAAATAACCCTCAGTCACCTTGGAATCAGAAATCTTGCAAAATCAACAACTTTGCAAGTCATTTTATTTTTATTTTTTCAAGGCAAAGAGATAGGAGCCACAGGCAGAAACACGTGCACATTTTCTTCAGTGTTGATTTCGAATAATTTTACAAAAAGCGTCTCGTTCCCAGCCTTCAATTATCATGTACGAGAAGTTTTCCGGTTTTGTTTTCAAGAAGAAGTATCATCCTCAACAATGATGCTGATCACATCCGTTAAATATTTTCAAAACTAATGAAAGAGCTGGTCTGCAAGCCATTATCCGAAGGGAAAATACTTTTTCTCACATCATTTTTTTTGTTTCAAAGTTTCCGCATAGGGCGTATTTATAATTTAAACTTTTGCCACAACGAAGGCCTACTTATATAGTACGCCATAAGAAACAATGCAATGAATATTTTTAGATGCCCAATACATAGAGCATATGTTTCTATGAACTTGATCGGCCTATTGCCGTACAGCTCACAGACGCCCCGGCCTTGAACAGATTATGAAGAAGATTTCATCTAGCGGAAGTTGGGAGAAGTTAAGCTGAATAATTTAGGTGTAGTTTTAGCATCATATACTTATTTCAAAACTTATAATGACATCGTTGTTAAAGAGGAGTGTGGTAAACTTCAGGAGTTTTGCAAAATTAAATTCAGGTTGCCTGGATAAATATCGCTTCCAAGAGAATATTTTCTGAATGTCATTCATTCACAAGTTGATGAGTTCATAATATGTTTTCTGAACAGCGCGTTAAAAGGAAGTCACTAATTTTTCTGCACCAGGGAAATTAATGTGATTAGAACTTCTCTTTTAAGTTCTCGTGCACAGTATGGATATCAAATTAGTTGAACATAATTAGTGAAACAGACGGTTATTTTCTGATGGTTGTGTCTCGCTCTAATGACGAGACACAAAATAATCACCTGGCACGCTTTAACGACCGTTATTTTGCGCATGAAAACAAATTCAACTTTTGAAAGTATCCTATCAAGTCGTATCGAAATTTGCGACTCATTTCCAAACTTTACATCCAGCGTAAAAGTTGTGTTCCATCTCGCACGGCTCCCAATGCCATCATTGCGTTCAGAAAGTAAAAGAATGACATCGCCTAGTTCATCTGAAATTCTTTTGCTTGTCATTCGCAATGAGTCTAGGGAACAATTTGTGATTTAAAACTCAAGCACCTGTTGTAAACAATAAAAATATTAAGCAAAATATATGCTATAACAAGCTAAAAGCTTCCAATTCCTTCGCCAATATTACAAATGCAATAAGAACCTAGGATGAACGTTTCACGTACAGTGCAGATGTGCCACAGTTAATCCAGAATGTGCCGATGTGCAAGTGCTGCAGCACTGAGCACCACGAGACCGCATTGTGTGTGAACACAAGCTAGGGTATCACGGATCTCCCTTTCCAGAATTTCAAAGACATTTTTCCAGTTTTACAGCAACTTTAACTTCCCTGCGGAGGTAGATAGTTTTAAAATTTTAAAGGAAAACGGAAGATATTTTTGACACAACATCAATTATGTTTAAATGATTACCCATTATTCAAGTTGAATTATTTTTCGCTATATTCTGTTTTTCGAATCGGATTCAAAGGATGAAACAATTTCCTTATCAGTATTGTTATTTCATGAACATGTTATTGTAAAGGCAAGAGTTTGTCATTTCGGTCATTATCAGCCAATGGCATCGTTCGAAAGCAAGCGCCATCGAACTGGAAGGTTTATCAGCAAGGTTTATCTCAGTTCAAGAGCTAACGACAATATTGACCGGTCATTATTAGTCCCTCGAAATTCGGAGAAATTTACCACGACCTAACTTTCATGATAGATTTCCTGTATGTATATAGCCTTAACGAAAACATTGTTCATGCAACGCTGCCCCACGGGATTCTCTGAAAAGCGAATATAGAACGAAGAAGAGCAAGTCGTGGGAATCATAAAGCGAATCGTGGGAGTCATAAAGCGAATCGTGGGAGTCATAAAATGAGTCGTGGGAGTCATAAAGCGAATCGTGGGAGTCATAAAGTGAGTCGTGGGAGTCATGAAGCGAATCGTGGGAGTCATAAAGTGAGTCGTGGGAATCATAAAGTGAGTCGTGGGAGTCATACAGGTCTGAAGATATTAACGTAAATTGGTTGACCATATAGATATATAAATAAATAGTAACTAATCAGAGTTTCAGTTCCGTTAAGGTGAGATTTTGTGTCAATTTATCATCACGAGATATATTGTGACATATGATACAATACATCATCAAAAGCCGTCTCGAGTGTATTTTCATATTTTCGTATTTTCTTCCCATTTCAGGTACACATTCCGTACTTTTTCTCCTCGCCGCAGTAGGAGATCTATTCCATTTCCTTCATAATTCATTTGATTCCAAGACTCAGAGTTCCTGCTCGCCAGCAGCTCACACTCTTTTGTCCAGTTGTCCAGGACGCATGACGCGCCTCTATCTCCTGTGACTGCGGTCTTTGAAAGAGATCTCAAACTGCCAAGATACGCTTCACGGAACCTTATTTATGTGACGTCAAATTCGTCCAGAGAAATCTTGACCAAAAAGTCCATGTAATACGCTATGCCGTCGGAACTATCGTTTTCACGGAAGAAGCCTTAGTCAAAAAAATTCAAATTTATGCGTTCAAGTTTTGAAAGTCTCGTTAAATTTACCTGAAAACATGCTACAGCCTCTTCTGAAAAAAAAAACATTTTTCGAAAATATGTACTTGAGAAGCGCTGGTTCTTAACCTAAAACCAACCATGCCATGATTTTGTAACATCGTACGAGTATGTGCACCTGAAGCTCTCTTACCTCGAACGAATCCTGCGGACGAAGAGAGCAAACAGCGAGAAATTGAAGTCCTTGAGTAGTTTGCCATTTGAAGTGCCATTCTAACGTCATTCATAGGGTAAAAAGGGAAAAGGGCCGACAAAAGGGGGAAAAAATGTGACCTAGCCACGTATGATTGGTCATAAATTATTTATAAAAGGTCGTATGACATATAGAAAAATAAAAAAATAAATGCGTACATAAATGCGTTACTGTTGTTCGCTGTTAACAGTTAATTATATGGTATGGTTAGGTTAGGTATTTACTAAACACGAATTAAACGACAAAACTGTGGCACACTGTGTCCCCTTAATCTTTTTAAGCGTCTGATATCACTTTACTTGTGTCCTCCACCAGCCACTTGAAAATCGCTTAATTTTTGTTCATTCACTAGCCACTAGAATGCCGCTTTATTTTTGTCCATTCACTAGCCACTAGAATGTCGCTTTATTTTTGTCCATTCACTAGCCACTAGAATGTCGTTTTATTTTTGTCCATTCACAAGCCTTCGAAGAACAAGAGTTCGACCAATTTAAAAGTTTACCGTTCAGTCGTGCGGATTGATTTCGTCAATTTTAGACGTAAAGACTTGTGAACATTTCCTAACACTCTACCAACAGCATTGTGATTTCTTCAACCTCTCGAAGAAGGAATTTTGAGCAATGAAAATGAATTGAAACCTAATTCTGCATCTTACAAATTAATGATCGATGAACAAGGCACCATTGGTTCAACTGCCTAACGTCGGAATGCCCTCCCCAATTGAATCGTATTTTTTCGTGCCCTCGATTGTCAACAATGGCCCAGTCGAATGTCCTCAGTGGCCTGCAATCGTACTTTTGCATGCGCGCAAGCCTCACTCGAGCCACTTTGGACACCCAGAAAAAAGGCTTCTTACGGCGTTTGCTGTTGAAGGCAACAGAATACTGGAAGCTGAGCCGTGGGCGTGAGGGGGTCGAGCCGCAAAAATATTGCCGAGTGCCACGAAATTTCACTTTAGCGCTCACACAGGAGCGCTCTCGCTATCCGTCGAGAGCATTTGATCTTTTAGGGTTTTTAGAAGTTGGGTTTCCAATGAACTTTTACAAACTTTTGGCCACCGGAGACGTAAGCTTCAAATTCCCGCAAAAAGCGTGACTTACTACCGAGAGGACTTTATCCTCCGCGAAAAGGTTCAACGACGATACATATTTGTCAACTATTGGAACCGAATTAGCTCGCATATTTCACTGAAATGGATATGACGACATGCGAGTGAAGGCCTTTGAGATCAGCATTAGAGAGATTGCAGTCCTTTTTTACTGCGCCAATTTACTAAAAAATTTCAATTTAATCCTACGAGGCTAAATCTATGCTTGCAATATATTTCAAAATTTCCGATGACGGCTGAAAAATATTTATTATGAGTTGGAGATGAGATCAGCTCATGATCAATAGCACATTACATTTATTTATGTCCCGATGCGTGTCTTGTGCTGGTGTCTCAGAGAAGACCAGAAAACTGCCATAGGTCAAGGCTTCTCCTTTTTCAGTGATATTTACTTCAGACCTGAGAGCCCTAGACCATCTTCTCTATGTGAGTAGAAGTGATCAAGCGCATTTCATTCTGATTTTATTCCAACGAAGTTATCGACATAACCAATTTATGAGCGCACAAAAATTTCTCACTATTAAATGCTCGAATAAAATGAATAATAAATTATTCTCCCTGAAACTTGTGAAAGAGGGCTTGTAGCCAAACGCATGCGTGATCTAGAATCAGTACGTTAGAGCTGAAATTTATCGAAGAGAACAATGCCTTTCAGTTACACAGATGTCACAGGGTGCAATGTATACTCGACACATGGCCAAAAGTTTTTACCCTAGTTTCACCACTGGAAAGGAATCGAAAATTGAACATTTTGTGTGTTTTACGCTGAATACTCATTCGGTGTATATTATTTCTGACATGAATTGGTTTCAAGAAAGTTTTTTTTTCGATGTACGAGAACAGCATCCCTTGTTAATAAAAATTATTCAAATTGTGCTTTTGCATGTATTCGTCCCAGCCGATTTCAAATCTATTTTAAAGTTCAGATTGAGTCACTCGAGGATTTTTTTCACTTATGGACTATATGTTTAGCCGCAAGGTTTGAAATTTCAGACGGACCCCCTGAATGTGGTTGACTTGCTGACTGATACGACTTGAGCCGGCTGATCGTGTCACCAATGTTTGAAATTCGTATTTTAAGCACGAAAGAAATTTTTCAATAATCCAAACCACTTTTATGTAACTGAAAAACAACTTCCTTGGTTCTTTCTGACAACTTTTTAATCTTCACCACATTATAGTTACAGTGTTGAACGATGGCCTCTTTCTCTTGCAACTCTCAAACATTGACGGAAGTCCGCAGTTGTGCGCATAGACGACGTAGAATATTTCCCTAGAAAGTTCTTGTCACGCAAGTCACTGCGAACGTTCAACGACTAATTATTATCGATTTAACACTTTGACTCCGATTCTCCACACAGGTAAAATTACATGCCAAAAAATATCTCTACTGTGAATTTAAAAATGAAAGATTAGGTTGCTCTTTCTCTATTAATTTTCTTTCTAATCAGAACTAGCATATTCGATTGATGAACACTAATTTGACGAAAATTCTAAAATTTATATTTATTCATGATAGTGCTTTGGTTACATTAGGTTAAGTTAGATGATCGCGTGTACCATATATGATCCACACCGGAGGCAAAGTGTTAAAACTAATTTTTTAGGTTCCTTGGCTTTTTGTCGATCTTATATCAGTGTTTTACTATTTGTGCACTTTTATACCAATTTCGAATTCATCGTACAAAAAACTATGTAAGATGATCGCTTTTTGATGGCTGTGCTGCGTTTGTAACTTTGGTGAATAACTGTTGAAAATGTACTGGAGACACGTGCTGCATTCCCTGCAAGAACACGAAGAAGTAAGTTTCACTTTACAACCATTTAGATCAACAATTATGCAGCACAATTATTCAATCTTACCGTACGAGAGCCACCCATCCGTTTTCATTATTTCCGTTAACTTAGATTCGTTTAAAATAACTAAACTAATGATAATACTTATTCCAGTGCACTCAGATACTCGTTTAAGCCTCCAACGGTGCCTTGCACGTTTTGTCTGCATGTTCGGAGGTGTGTAGTGGCGAGGCTGTGAGGGAGGTGTGTGGTGGTGGGGCTGTGAGGAAGGTGTGTGGTGGCGAGGCTGTGAGGGAGGTGTGTGGTGGTGAGGGAGGGAAACCCCGCACTGGTGCAATAACGAGAACCAGATTGGAGTCCAAATTTGATGTATGGAAACACGACTAGGCATAAAATCGGCCTCCGACTTTCCGAACACTTCTCAGGTGCCCCGTGAGATACGTGCCATATTTGCTAACTCCTGCTCCTCGGTTAAAGTGACTTATTCGGTCATTGTTAGTTATTTAGTCAGGTATAACTTAGGACTTTTTTGGGTACAACATTGTATTTTAAAAGTTAAAAGTTTCCATCTCTCTTTACATACGTAAGTAACTCTAGAAGGCCATCTGATTTGGACCAACAAGTAATGTCGCTTCCTTTCAACTCATTATTTGTCATTTTGTACTTTTTTAGATGCAAATTACTTTGCAGTAAATAAATGCTCTGACTATAAATTTTGCATTAAAACTTAAGATAAAAATAAATTAATTCTCAGGATTGAAACAAAGCAACGTGATGGTCACCATTGTTTACATTGAGAATGGGTGCTCGGAGAAAACGGGCACCGAACCCGCTACTAAATCTATCTTAAAATTGCTTGTGACTCCAGCTTGTTGTTTATAGCTTCGTGTTAAGAGAAGTACTAAATATAAGTCTAAAAAGGACCGAGGAGCGATGGATTCATTTGCTGCCAAGGATTGTTGCGCGACCTCCTCGTCATGACTTACAACAACGCGACCGTAAATGGAGTTGCTCGCGTTCAAGACATCGCGCGAGAAGAGCGTGAGAAACGTAGAGGCTATCGTAGCATGACCTCAGTGTTTGTTATTGGTGTAGCTGCTTTACCAATGGAATCTTCAGAAAGATAAAATAGTTTTAAAATCGAAAGAGCGTGTTGATGAAATTTGGTGGTCGAGCTATAGAATAGGGTTCTGAATCACGTTTGAGATCATGACAGAATATCATTCCTCCACAGTTCACGAGATTCTCGAAAGTCAGTTTTTTGTGAGAGTAGATGATTAATAAGCTTATAATAGTGATTAATCTTAGTATTAATGTACAACTCAATACGTACACAAGTGGAAAAAAAGTTTGATGTTCAAGTAATTAAGTACATTTAAATGGTAAAGGTAACACACAGTAGGCTTGCAAGAGATAATATAATTGTTCATCAGTTTCAAAGACACGCTGTCAACTAGCATGCGATCATTCGTTACATACAATTTCATTTGCCCATGTTGCGCAACGCGGTATGTTGGTTCAACCCACCGAACACTTCATGTGAGGTCGCAGGACATGCCGGTCGATGCAGCACAGGAAAATCTTATGGTTTGTCTCACAATCGAACGTGAGACAACTGTGTTCGAGTGGTCTATGCAAGCAAATCGTTACCGATGAAATGTCACCGATGGGTAAAAAAAATACACTCTACATTACACATATATCGAAGGCACTTGCTGGCGATCAATTGCCGGCACCCGCCGTGCGTGGCTAAGTTAACTATAACTTATCACTTTCGCTCGAGGTTAGTATGGGTAAGCCTTTTAGTTTCAAAATTCTTGAATTTCAACAGTGGAACAGTGAGTACAGTTGTTTGGACCTCTCTGTATATAAGGAATGGATCCTAGGGGTTGGAATAATTTAGATCTTTGTGCGTCGAGCCGAAGTACATGAAGTACATCTATAAAATTAACCCACTCTACAATGATATACAGAGTATATACTCGTACTTTCAGTAAATAGCATTCCAGAAGATTCTCTCTTCTCTCAATTTTCGTGTCGGAGAAATGAATATGTATTTCTGGAATTTGATCTCTTATTAAAAAAATTGTTACGGACGAACATGGAGCAGAGCCGTCCAAACTGAAAGTTTTTGGTATTTTTCTGCGGCCTTCGTAAATAATTTAGTAAGCGCGAGTGTTGTGCCGGATCTGTTCGGAATCTTTTTACTCCGTTTTCGATGGATGCACTGTAAGCCTCAAGTTTTTCATTCCCGCCTAGAATATTCGTTCAGTTGTTTCATTAAAATGGGGGAAATTCGCGGGAGATGAATTTGGAGAGCGCAAACAAGTCAAGGTACTAAAATGCCGCTAGTTTTACAATTAGTTGCATAGTATCTGTCCATCGCGCAACCGCTTTTTACGTCCATTCCATTACCACATTTTAGGATTATGAGAAATAGAGCTGGTCATTTATACGAGGCCTGCAATGCGCTCCTTGCTCTGGATGGCACGCTTCTCTAGTTATTAGTCCCGGCGGCCGTAAGGACGCATGAACTCGAAAATATTGGGATTTTTGGCGTCTGCTTCCAATGTGGGATTTCTAATTGGTCACCAAGAAATTGGTAGAAAATTCTGATCCGAAGCTGAGCGTACCTAAGTTTTTCTTCATGGAAAAAATGTAATATAATTAAATTTCTCTCATTGGAGCAGTGAATTGTTTATCAGTAAACAAATATTAGGTTCAGTTCTGATTTCGCCTGTGGAAGTAATACTGATTCAGAACATAATTTACTAATGCATTACTATTTTAACTTTGACTACACAAATTTTGGATATAATATACGAATGCGAATTAATGCGGACTTAACGCCATTTTAGACGGAAAATTCAATAGAATCTTTCACGTTTATAAACCGTGCCACGTCTCACGTGGGAGGTCCCGCAGCTTAAGGCAACGTAAAACCATAATGGTTGTATCGGGACTAATGTAATATAATATATAATGGTTGTATCGTGAATAATATGGCAGGGTACAGAAGGACGAAGTAGCCGACTTCAGCAAGATACAGACTTCAGCGAGATACAGACTTCAGCGAGCTACAGACTTTAGAGAAATACAAGTTTCAGCAGTCACCTCACTGAGCGGCAAGTTTCAGTAGGCAGCATTCTCGCGCGTACAGCAGTCTCGGGCGGACAGCAGTCTCGCGCGTACAGCAGTCTCGGGCGTACAGCAGTCTCGGGCGTACAGCAGTCTCGGGCGTACAGCAGTCTCGGGCGTACAGCAGTCTCGCGCGTACAGCAGTCTCGCGCGTACAGAATTAACGGGGTTTTGTTGAGCTTAACACAATATCAAGATAAGTAAAACTAATTGTTCAGGTAGTGAGCGCACAGCTGGAATATTGCAGGCAAATGAAGGATATGGTACAATATTTTATCTTCACATTGTTTAAAAAAATCATGCTTGCTGCTCCTTATTTAATCGACAAATAACCTAAAAATTATTTGTGCTTGTAAATGCTTTTATGTAGATAGCCACTTGAACCTTGGTAAGAATTAGCCAAACCATCGGAGCCACGGAATGGTTCCATGAAGTGAAGGAAGGCTAAGCTTTATTCTTTTACTTATGAGTAATTTAGAGTATAAATGGTCTTAAGCTATACAATATATATACTTTTTGATGTTTACGTAAGGGTCTCATTGGAATTCAAGTCATCTCTCATTGGAAGCAAGAGAGAGCAGCAATGAAGGACCAGGGCAACAACACAAGAGCGACTTGCTCAGGCGAGAAGTCCTTGCTATGTAAACCGCTCGTCTCCAGACTTCAGTTCACCAGGTTTACATGAATATTCTTCTCTAACAAGTACAAGAAATGTAACATGTGTCATAAAGTAATTTATCTTAATTTTACTTCAGGGCAAATTATATTCAAGAAGCCAGTGCATATGGTTATCTCATCTAAACAAACAGACGGAGGAGTAAATTCTCTTCATGTGAGAAAAAGTTTTTTGAGGACAACACAGCCCTTGTGTGGGAGCAGTTCACGTCTGATGCAGCCTGACTCAGCATCCGCAATGTCCTGATCCTGCGTGGCGAACTAATGATTTGAGGCGAGGGCCTCCTTGCAGTGTTGGACCAGCCCTTCGAATTTCTGTACTCCCAGTCTAGAGCGGCGCTCAAGGCTGGCTCTCATGTACAGGGAATTACACAGCTAAGATATGCATTTGTTCTCTGGATTTGAAGTGTGCTGCATTCTGCTGATCGTGAAGGGATTATAGAAATACATAGTAAATCGTCCATGCATAAGTTACATAAGACACAAGAACTGAATATGACGACTGAAGACCGATGAAAAATTGCATCGTAGCTTTCTCAGTGAAAACTTTATTTCGAATTATCTTAGTCTTTTACAGGTGTTCGTGTGCAATACTCACTCTAAATGAAACTTTCATTCATTGACAACGGGTGCGTTTACATTTACGTTGATGGAAAGAACTCATGTGCTGAATAATCAACTGAGTTATTTCCAGTTCGGAAATTACTGAGACTGCGTCTTCGCAAGTTGCCTTGCATCCCAATAATGATTTGGCCGCTAAATTCACGGGCAGCAGCCGGTGGTTCATCACGCCCCGCAGGATGTTTTCCAGCTTTGCTCACAGAATTTCCAAGTTTTCATTGTTTGCCGTCAAGATTTGACGAGCTGGCAGCCCCCCAGAATAACTTGACTCGCAGATTTGCGATGAAAAACACCTCAGAATTGCAATAAAACTCAAAGGCCCCCAAAGTTTCCTCAGAAATTTTGACGTTGAAGTTCATCGCACGAGATTTTCGCACGAGTTACAATACAGTTCACCAACGAATTTTTCCTCTTCCTTGGGTGAGACTTTGTATACAATTTTAGGTACAAGCAAGCAAAATAGTGCGACCATCTTGTAATACATAGTTTACGGTGAAATAGTTTTGTTGAAGATTACTGTTTTTTGACTCGGAGATTTCTAAGTTTAAGGCGATGTGAATCACACATCGAAATTGTCTTGCAATATGTCCAACATAAGTTACCTCCAAGGTGAAATTGTAGAGACCAGTCATCCTTCAAAAAACGTAAATAACGTAGTACAAGAACATGGAGATAGCTCACAGTGAATTTATCCAAGTAGAGAATGGACGAAAAGATTCCCTCATAATCAGCCGAGCTCTGTTTTGGCCCCGTTCTTCTGTGTTCGTACATCCCGGTTCCACTTCAGCATTATGTAACTCTAATATTTTGATTCTGATTGTGAGTGCTTATTTCTGCGGCTCGAACGGTGCTTCCAAAAGTATATAACGATATTATTCTTTGTATATGTGACCCATTGTTTGATAGTTATGATATATTTAGAGATTCGAATTACTTCTATTTCATGATATTCATGGGCCTTCATTTGTATTTTCTTCTAGGCTTTTCGAAAAACTAATTTCTATTCTACAGTATCAGATATCTAGGCTCCACTTATTGGATTTGTATCGGTATTTTAGCAATGTGTGAGGCAGACAGGTGTAATTAACCCTTTTCTACCTAATTATTTTCTAGTTAACTAACATTTTTTCACATTACAGGTAGTCGTTCTACTGACGACTGCGTTTCGTTCCATCTCTTCTTCCAGTTCAATCAGCTTTCATTTGCAAGTTCTTTCGACTCTTAGTTTAGACCAGATAGTCGTCAGATCGATTTGTCGTAAGTCGCATAGGTCGTAAATGGACGAGTACCTTTAAAGCACATTTATATATTCTTGGACGCGGAAACGAACAATAATCGTAGGAAAATGATCCCTGCTGTTGAGCTGTATTTCTGTTTAAGCCAACACAAGGCACCTGTAGCAGCGTCACATCAAGAGTCCCACATTCAGCACGTGGGGCGGGGCAGGGCAAACGAATGTAAGAGCTTCAGCAAGATCCTGTACAATTTACGCCATTGTAGTTCCAAAATCACTAAGGCAAAAGCCGAACAAATTGGAGAAGTGAAAAGCAAAAGTAGCTGTTGTATCTAAAGCTTTATACAAGCCTGGAAGTAGATGAATTCGCTCAAGGGAGAAGCCGAAAGATGATATGAGAGTCTAGCGCAATAGAGACACGTAAGTCTGTCTCATGGGCTGACGTTTAGCTAACGAGGGCGTCAACATTGCGTATTGTGGACGATTGTAGCGATTGAACGATTTCCTGCTTGTCGTAAAAAGTTCGCAGCAAACAACTCCAACCCTATTTCAACGTAGGAAAATGGACATAATGTACATCCGATGTAAATTTCTACTTCGTTTTAGGTGAGGAAAGAGTTTTGATTCATGATGAAGATATGTTGAAGGAGTAATCTCAAGTTTAAATTTGAAATAATTTATAAAACTCAATAATTACTTTGCTACGGCATGGTGAACATCAATTATTTTATCAAATTACTTGAGTCCCTCAAGGAGAAATATATGAGGTCTGATCCAGGGATGCTCCAATGGAGATCGTCGGAACTCTAATTGGGTTTCTTTGAAAATAAGTACTCTTTACAAAAATATTTTTTACGTTCTCCCTGGAGCCTTTCAAGTTTGAATGAAAAAGTGGTATTTATCAGGGATTTTAATTTCAATGGCTTTAATAAGCCATTAACGAGCTAATTAACTGAGCCCCAAGCATCGACACCTTAGAATGGAATATCGGCGAGCAAAATGTCCAGCAACAAAAGGAGAGAAAACAGTACGCCAGTCGACAACACGTACAGCAACTGCGCTGCAGAGTGCGCGCAAAATAAAAACGGACTTTGGGAGCAATACCCAGTACGTCGGCATGTATGTTGACAAGTGACGAGCAAATACATTCATACTGATTGAATTAGTATATCACTGGCTACAAGAATGGGTCAAAGGCAGAGTGAAAAGTCTGTACCAGTTTCTTGCGCGAACGTGGTTGGCGTCCGTCGTGACTAGAGTGATACTTCTGAGCTCCTGCTCATAGACGCACACGCTATCTGTTCTTGACACGGACCTGCTAGTAGTCCATCGAAACATCATAGCTTTCAGATGGCAAAAAGTAAATAAATTGTTCAGGAGAGAATTGGCAACGGAATATTTTATGGCCTTTCACTTGAAAAATGATAAAATCGAGAAAAAAGAGTATATGTGCAATGTCGGATTTTGGGAAGCTCGATAGACATTATCAAAGCAGTTATAAGAAGTCCAAACCATGTATTTCGGGGGTATTCCCTTATGCAAAAACTGCCGTATTTAGTGTACAAATTTGACGATGCCCTTATCGGACCCAATAAAACGGTCATATATCGCACTAATTATCCAACTTGAGTTTCTTGCAGGATTTTTCTCAATTACGGAGCTGACAGAAAGTAAAAAGTTTTTAACTGGTTAAGCCTAATAAAATGCTGAGTTTATCAAACTTTTACATAAACTTGCAAGTTTGAGAATAAATATTGAGCTGTTATATATGCAAGGCTTATACATTTACTGTACGTGCATTGAATAATGAAAATCAGAATCAGACACAAAAATCAGAATTGAGCTATTTCTCCACAATTAAATGCACATCTAACAAAACTGTATGCCATAAGCTTAGAGTTTTCGACATCTTGCAAACTCAATATGGCCCTTTGCACAAAAGAATGGTGTTCAGTCAATGAATATAAGGCAATCGCTGATGTTGTGCATTGGCTGCGGAGATGGACGTGTGTGTGCGAGGGACCGCTTCTTGCGGGCGCTCCCGAATTGCTGCGCGAGCTCGTAAATCTGTCGAGAGAACCCCAATCTTGAGCGTATGCTCGAAGAATAAGCTGGAAACGATAGACGGGGTTCCTTCAGTGTTTCTTTTCGCTTTTACGTACTTTAACCAGCGGAAGTGGGCAGCACTTGTGCCTGAGGAGATGTACAGCAGCCGTCTCTCCAATGCATACGATATCGAAGCGGCCGCAAGTAAGAACATTTGTTGCGCTCGGACGAATACGCAGCCATTGGGCCGCCCAGAAAGACAAAGAACTGCAATTTGTTCCGCGGTTTGAAGTGGTAGTGTTGTGTGGGATGATTCTTCTTTGTTTTGATTATGCATTTATGGAGCAGAAGTTATCATTAGTAGAATATCTCCTTCGCTTTTACTCAGGGCCCTTATTAAGAATCCCACTCGCATTCTCCCGGTAATTAGTTACTGCTAAAATAGCAACGTTCTAACCTCATACCTTATACAAAACCTTACAGCTTCATGAGTTTATTATTGATATTTCAGCCCAACACAAGAACCGCAGTTTCGGAATTGCATGCCTCCGCGGCCGCTTGGATCAGTCGAGACCAGGTGCGCCTAACGAAACAATTTGAAACAATTTATTACCACAAGTGTTACATCATTTAAAAGATATTGCAAGCATGTATTTCTCATACCAGTATAATGGACAGTTTTTTATACATAGCTACTTGTGGGCTCG
>VOMN01059836.1:0-42396 GCA_014899125.1 Orchestia grillus
CTTTGATGCCCTTCTTTCTGATTTTTATTTCATGCAGCTTGCGTTGGAGATGGAAATAGAAGCACGACTCGTGCAGCTGGGCTTCAGCTCAGCCTTTGACACAGTCAGTCATCAAGAGCTGCTCTTTAAACAGGGGTTTCTTGGTGTTGGTGGCTCTGTTATCATCCGTAATTTCATGCGTGAGCTTTCTCATAGCGTCAATGTTGATGGAGAGCTTATGTCACCCTGTCAATGTCCTTTCTGGTCTTCCGCAGGAAATGATATTGAGTCCTCTTGAACCCATTTTGTATGCGAGTGACATGTTTGCTTCCCATGAGAACCCATTGTTTAATTACGTTGATGATTCTACACTTGTGGCTCTGATTCGTCACCCTGACCTTAGTGCACGTGTTATAAAATCTCTTAATAGAGACCTGCTGGGCATTGGCTCTTGGTATGGGAAATAGCGTATGAAACTGAGCCTCAGCAAAACCGAGTGTCTTATTGTGAGCAGATCACGGACTCGGTTTCCTGCGCGTCAACCTGTTGTCCTTAGTGGCAGTTCGTTGGTGGAATCATCTACGTTGGAAATCTTTAGTGCTTTGTTTGATAGAAAGATAGCATTTGAGGCGCACATCAACCTAGGGCCAGTACTTTATGGCCTCGAAGCCTGGCCTTGGACTTCGAGCCCGGTTAGTCCGCTTCGCAAGGTGCATGCTGTTGTGGGTACATGGAAGAGGTTCAGCGGTGCTTTTTAACATTCGTCCTGCCGATTTTGGAGTATTGCTCGCCTGTGTACGGTTCTGCTCTCATATGTCACTTGAACTTGCTGGACAGGGTTGTGGGCTCTGTGGCTCAGATGTGTGACCAGGACAGGTTGTAGATCTGAAGAGCAGGCGCAAGCTAAGTCGCAAGCCAGTGTATATTTTTTAACCCCGTCATGAATTACCCCGAGAAGGCCGGCGGTGCATTCACACGGTCTGTGTAACTGAGAGCGACCGTGTGAATGCAACAACCCCGACCACTAGATTGCTCTGGATAATTCGTTAAGGAGTTAAAATTTACCATAACGAGGTTCACTGGTTCCTCTCTAGTCCCTAGTCTGCCAGTTCCCCTGTTGCCTTTGAGCAACACATGCCTTGCTGCTGCTGCCTCAGGTTCCTTCAGCCTGGGACCTGAAAGAAGTTGCACTCGACAGTTTTTGCGGTGTGTTGTCCCTTTTTTTGCGGAGCTTTGGAGTTCGCTGCCTCAGAATGTCGCTGAACGTGGTTGTCTGCAGGTCGCTGAGCGTGGTTGTCTGCAGGTCGCTGAGCGTGGTTGTCTGCAAGTCGCTGAGCGTGGTTGTCTGCAGTTTTTTAAGCAGACATTGAATGAATTTTTGGATAGTTTTCTCTAAATTCTCTAAAAGCGCATCTTGTTTTCAGAGGACCGTACTGGCGTTTTTTGGATTCGCTACCTGCTTTTATTAACTGTTGCGTGGATTTATGATAATCCCGCTAACGAGCGTCTACTGGTTTCCCCTGGCAGAGGCAGCGAGAGGGCGTCCCTGGCCCAGCACGTCCACACCTCCGTCTACACAGTCCTCAGACTCATGCTGGGCCAGCGTGCGTTACAGTAGACAGAATTTGGCGACAGGAACTAGTCAAGTGGCCCATTCATGGGCTTCGTCCAAGTCTCACTGTTTTTATCAAAATATCGTTGTTTCTACACAAGTCCCAATATTCTTGCCCAAGTCCCATTATTTCTACCTAGGGGACATTATTTCTACCCTAGCTCCATTATCTCTACCTAACTTTTATTGTTTCTTCCCAAGTCCCATGGTTGGTACCCAAGTTTCACTGTTGCTACTCAAGTCCCATTGTTGCTAACCAAGTTCCATTGCTGCTACCCAAGTCACATGGTTGCTACCCAAGTTTCACTGTTGCTACTCAAGTCCCATTGTTGCTACCCAAGTCCCATTGCTGCTACCCAAGTCTCATTGTTGGCACCCCAGTACGATTGTTGCTACCCAAGTCCATTGTTGCTACCCAAGTCCCATTGTTTGCTCGGCTGGGAGATGTGCTGTCTCCGAGTTCAATATTCAATTGAAGATAAACTCGTCGCAGCTACAAGTGAAATTAGTATTATGTGTAGAATATGCACTTCTATCTTATATGACATTTCAATTTCAACTTTTAGTAGAATTCTTATTTTATTTCATGCATATGTTTAATTCCAGATGAGCCAGGTGTCTTTTATATAAAAAAGAAGCTTTCAAAACGAGCTTTATCGTTTCCATTTTTTGGGGTTCTCTACAAAGTTATCGTTGCAAAAGGAGGTGTTAGTGTCTTTCATTTTCCTTAAAATGTTTTGAGGTAGCAAGATTAAATCATCCCTGATTCCAATTTCTATCGACAAACGGCCGAGATATAGACTTCGTGTCTCTTTAATTTGTCCTAACTTGATGTCCCATCTCCAATGTTGGGCCGCAGGGACCAATGTTCTGGGAACGACTCGACAACATTTAATAAGGAGCAACATTGTTCAGCCTCAGCTTGTAAAGCAGCTATGCTTGCGTTTTTGTCGTTGTCGTCTAGGTACCGCAAAGGTTCCCCGAACGAGGGGTAATGAAGGGGTAACTGAGAAAGCAGTAAAGTCATAGTTAAAACATAAACTTTAGTTGCTTACCGTCCTCAACCGGTATTATTAGTTAATCCCTACAGCAATATCTACGCTTGTTGCCGAAGTCTGTTTTGGAATTTGTGTTGTTTCACAATCTTTTAAAGTTTCTATTTAATGTCTTTTTAAAGAGTAAGGTAGATGTGCTGTGTAAGCATCGTCGTGAAAAAGTGCTATAAGTGCTTAAACCAAAACAGTTTGAGATTCAAAATTGTTCATCGATTATCAGGCTTATAATATATTTTAAACTGCATTCGAATCAATGACAACAACGTAACTTTCTAATTTTTAAGCTCTGAGGACAAGTTAGAGACCATCCCACGCTCGAGCGGTGCATTCATCTTTTAGAAACTGTTGCCAGTGTTATCAATTTCAATGTTATCAAACAAGTCCAAGTGAATACTCTTGCTCGTATCTTCTCCAGCTATTGGGGTGGACGTCCGTCCAACGCCAAATCGTGTGCTGGTGGGCACGACAATGCTGGGTTGGTTCATCCTCGGCACCATGTACAAGACCATCCTCATGTCCATGCTCGTGTTGCCTAAAATCTCTGAGCCCTTCAACACCCTCGAGGAGCTCGTCACCAAACGCCCCATGCCGTACGTGGTCTCACAAGGCTCCTTCCTCCACACCGCCCTGCAGGTGAGGGGTCGCGCTCAGGGCTTGTATGCCATCTTCCGAACGTGCATTTCAATGATCCCGTAAAATCCAAATAAAACAGGGAAATGGACAGGATGTGAAAAGAAAGGCGAGGAAAATGAAAGAAAGGAAGGGAACGGAAAGAAAGAGAAAAAAAGGAAAAGAAACACAACTTCATTCGAACGGAGAGTGTATGGGCTACAACAAATTGGTTTTAAATGTCATTTAATTACGGACAGAACCCGCAATTGCAGAGGGCAATGCAGTGCTTGACCTAAAAAAAGTATTTTGAGTTACAAAAAAATTGAAAGTGCGTATGGGGGATAGGAGGCTAAATTAGCATCAGTATATGACAGCAATCCTCATAACTCTATGGCTCCAACGCTCCTCATTTCTAAAACATATAATTCATTTAAGGTTTAAGTACCACGAGCAGTCGGTGAAGTATTGCACATTTCAAAATTACAAACTCGGTAATATTTTAGAACAATGTATTGTTTCCCATCACATTTAAATTGTAGTCTTGTAAAGTGTTCGTCGGATGATAATCAGATAAGATGATTATAAATTTGGTCACTCACTGCCAGTTTGTTATTTTGACTGTAAATAACGAGTGAATATTAATTCTTGGAAATGCTGTAGTTTTGTAGCTTTGCATGCTTTCAAGCATTAATTCATGCTTGAGGATGATTTTTAGATTTAATTAATACTCTATGTTACGATATGAGTAAAGGTTAATAATTACTACATCCATATTTTACGACTAGAAGGATGAAAGTCATTGGTATTCTGATAGACAGTAAGTTTGATTTTGGTCACGTTCTAAATTTGCCAAACAACTGATATCGATTATAAGTTTCGTCAAAGCTGTTCCAATTGAAATTGAATCGATGAATTTATTTTTATTTTTAACTGACCGCAGCCCACAAATGCTTCCCAAAAGTCTTGTTTCCAAATAACTCGTCAGTAAGAAGTGGATAAACTCGTTCAATTGACTTCCTAAATAATTGCATCATGATATACTGAGTCAATGACATTTGTAAGTGCCAGCTGCCTCTCAGGCGCAGAGCCACACTGCAGCACTGAATAAGTTTAGGATGGAACCGGAGAGTTTCTATGTATCTGTACAGTTTATTCAACTTAATTTTTATCACTATGTACGTGGCAAAAAGAAAAATTACAATCATTCACTGTAATTTTCTTTTAAATTTATGGCTGGGTTTTAAAATTTCTTTCGAGAAACCGTAGTTTAATTCTGAGCAGAATTACGGTTCTCTGCCCCTTGCTCGTATCTCCTCAGCCAACTAGTTCAAATAAATTCATCAACTTGGCTTTAAGGAAGAATTTTGTGTACGAATACCTTTTGATGTTTTCTACCAGGATTTTACATATACTTCAGAACTGATATTTCAATAAAATGCGAAAATCTTACTCTAAAGGGAAATTTTCAGTTGCCATTAAATTTTATGGGAATCATCAAACGAATTCCTGGAAAGTATTCGCTCTTTATGTTACCAATTCAATTTCAGACTGGACAGTCAGTCAAATTCAATTAACCTATAAAAGAGATTTACGCTGACGATTCTATTGTCACCAGGAAGCACGCGTGAACTCGACCTTGGGAAAGGCGAACACCAACATTGGCCTCTTGGAAACAAACTTTACGAGGACTCTGCAACTTTTGGCCCGGGGAGACTACGCAGTGGTCGCCTCTCGTAGTTCCATCTACGGTGCAATAAACATCCTCTTTTCTCAGGTGCGTTAACAGAATAACGACGACCAATGGTGCGTAACGCCTCAGGTGCAGTTTACAGGTTAGTAAAGGCGATTCCCCTCACAGCAGAGGACTGCGGTACTATAGAAACATCATGCGTTGAAGTTATAAAGGAAAACTTCTTTCTGATGTATGCAAGGATGAAAGCAAAAATGAGCCACAATTGATTTACAACTGTAGAGTGTATCTACCACATAACAGGCACAGTCTTGAGCAGAAAGCCGCTGATGATGCTGACTATTTTACACGTTGAGTCTTGCAAAGCGTCAAGCCTCCTCCAGGGGAGCGCCGAGGCTGACCGCATGGTGCACGCGCACGAGGCATCTCTTGCGCCACGCGTGCGCCTAGTTAATTAAAAATACTTTGTTGTAATAATTACTAATCAGCATCACTTATTTCAGCTCATGATAATGATGCGCGCTGTAATTCTTGAATGAAATAAAAGAAGTTCGAAGTAAAACCGTACGGAACTGGATTAATGATATGTAAACTTGTTTTAGTATTTTAGGACAAGTTTAAAAGTTTTAAGCCAAATATTAGAATGAATACAAATTCTTCCCAAATCATGAATTATTGAAAGACATTGAGCTTACACCCGCCAAAGTTAACGCACAATACAAAATATTGTTCTAGTATTAACTTAATTATCTTTTTCCGCAGGCAGGCTGCGAAGTTACGCGCTCGAGTGCTGTCGTGATATCACGTTTGATATCATGGTGGCAGCTCGACACCAATGTACAATAATCACTACCCGTTGCGATTATTTTTTCATAATATATGTTCATATCTGAATAGGTGATCACACACTTATTCACTCTATGACTCCGTATTTCTTAGAAGTGTAGTTTTTCCAGGGGTTTGATTGTCTTATGATGGTGAACGGACTTCTAGGTAGATTACCCCTTCTTACTGTATATTTTAAGTACTTGAATATTCAACTGTTCGAGTTAGATCTGCTAAAATACACAACGGAGGAACTGTTTACTTCTTGATGGATTCTAGGTTACATTATTAACATGATTGTGGTATGGAACCGGTAATTTCTTATCTCTTTTTCAGACTCGAACTTGTCCTTTGATGATGAAGGATACTTTTCTGACAACCTGGTTTGCTGTCGGCTTCAGGAAGAAATCACCGCTCCTCGCTCGTTTCAACATTCAGTAATTTATTCAGTTACCTCAGTGAACGTCCTCTATAGAAACGAGAAAAAAATTCATTCCTCTGTATTTTACGTCTTAGAAATAAATTGACCTATACTGAGGCATTGAAGTTTACATTTTAGGGCGTATTCTAAGCCGATGGTAAAAGTTTCTTATGTTTAAGAAATCGCCTGATTGTAGGGTGCAGTGATTTTGAAAAATTTTAGAGGCTGAATAATAAATGTTTATAAAGACAGATATTCGAGGCAGCTTGCTAAGCAGAATGAGGGCTCCTCCCCGTAGAATGAGAAACGTCAAATTAAGTTGCGATAGTATAAAATTAAGAGAACGGCTCAATCAAGTTGATCATGCTTTCTGTTTAATTCTGTGCTTGGATTTTAGTTTTGGATTGTGATGAATTATTATCATAAGTTTTTTTGGAAATGAAATGTTGAGTAGCTGTCATGCACGTCGCAATAGCAGGTACCTGCAAAAGCAGTTGTCGGCTTACGGTATCCTGAGTAAAAACTACTGATATTATTTCCACTTCGTACAAAACCTTTGAATGCTAGTGATTTTACATCACATACTGATTTTCAGGGTTCAGAGGCTGCGAGAGGGAGGGATTCTGGACAAGATAGAACACAAGTGGCTCAAAAATACCTACCGGTGTTTGAAGGCCACCGAAGAAACACGGACTAAAAGACCTTTGGACATGGGCGACTTCTACGGTGTCTTTCTTCTCTACGTCGGCGGTATTTCGCCTGGATTATTTGCAGTTATTAGGCAGTACACTTTTTCATTAAAAGCATTTCATATTGCCTTGCGGCAAATAGTTGTGAAAATGTATTTTGAAATCGGTAAGTAGATAGAAGGGAGGCATTTTTGTTAACAATTGTTGCATAGAAAACAGCCATCTAGAGAAAAAGCGGAAAATGGTCTCTAGTCTGAATGGCTTGAAAGTTGATAAAATTGTGTTTCTAAAAACGAACTCTGATGTACTTTCAAGCAATTTGTTGCCTTTTTAGTTATTATAACTTCTACGTTGAGATAAAAACCAAGTTACTTTTAGGTGGCAGGAGTGTTCAGAAGCCTCAGAGATCGTCAGAAATTATTTCTTGTTGGACGCTCCGCATTAACTGCGTGAACCTATTTCTTGACATCTGTTCCCTTGAGCAGGTCTTATCCTGGCATCCATAACGTTCGGTTTCGAAATATGTCTTCGGCGCACGATTGCAAAGAAAGAAAACAAGGGCTCTTTGGAGACTTCGTTGACTTGAACTTTCTGAATAATAACTGAAGCTCCGATGAAAAAGCAGGCGTCTCGACACCGCTCCAGTGTTCCCAACTCGCCAGCTATAGCGTCATCACAGAATACTTTCTTAACTAAGTCTATTTCGGTCATTCACTCTCAGCAACTGTGATTCCCCTTGTGTGGAGACCAGAATACTCTTCGCAGTGATGATAATTGCTCTTGATATCCGGTCTTCTTGTGCAATTTCACTTGTAAGTCAGAAAACTTATATCTCAAAAAAAGCAAAAAGTGTTTGAAATTTTCATAATCGTATGTTACGCGGACGGAACTCAGCAATGTATTAGTTTTAGCTGAAGTAATTGAAAGATGACGATACCGCTCGCAGAGTGTGAAATTGCAATTAGTTCCCATGTTTAAGATCTCTCTCATGATCTTGAACAGCAGTGGTCAAAACTCTGTTCTAGTCTCATTTTAGCAGCTGAAATCGTCCCCTCAGGAGGCATAGAATAGGACATAGACAATAGGGTTAGTTTGGCTAGGTTTGTCGATCCAATGCTATAAGGACTGGCATCCCCAAAAGAACAAAATTATGGTGCCGCAGCTCTAGCCAGGCCTTTGGGACTTCTGTCTTTCGTGCCCACTGTGCTTCTTTCCATTTTCATGCCTTCTTCGCTGATAACTTTTTATGTTATTTTCCTCTTTTTTTCTTAACCTACAGTTTCTATGCTCGGAGGATCTTGTGTGAGGACACACTCGGGCATAGATTCTGCGCTTTCTAAGTTCATATTAAATTTTCACTTCTTTTTGCTCTCTTGAGATCGTATTCCACGTAGCGTGGGAGTTTCAGACTAACTAGTAATCTAATCCAATCTAATCTAATCTTTTAAAATTCTGCTGATATATGCAGGACGTCTTCACAACAAGAACCTTTTTGAGCAATCGCCCAACTAAGTTTAAACGCATAATAAATCGTCATTACATTGAGACTGCTTGATGTGCAAATATACATGTCTTTTTTCCATCCACTCGTAAAATGATCCGTGAAAAATGCACATTTTTGCTCTAAGCTCATGAATCATGTATTGGGTTCCAGAAAAATTATGGGAATGAATTTTATTCTGCGGTTGAGTTTCATTCCCACGCCTATATGCTAGCTTGACAACTGACCTCACGGCGTGAGGGCAGTGATATTCAAACTGAGATGTACTATTAAAAGTTTGATCGAAACAGGTTATTCAATTTTACAGAACCAGTCACGACGAGGTCAATGGGGATACGACAGATTGTACAATATTTCAATTGACGTTTCATGAACAATATTTCATGATCGAGTGTCTTATTCATCTGAGACTCACGTTTTGCAATCCGTAAATTTTTTGGAAAATTCGGACGTCTAGCATAGTATAAGTTAGGTTGCATTTTGTTCCAATATTTGGTGGATAAAAATGACTAAGAAATTTATAACAGGCTTTTCTCCCAGTAAAATAAGACATAGCTTTTGGAAGAAAGTCAATACAAAGTAGGTATTGTAGTTCATTTCTTTCTTTCTCTGCAAGAAATTTGACATTTCAATGCAAAAATACAGAGCAAACTCGTATTTAGCTTCCTCGTTTGCATATACCTGCTGCCATGAAAGAATCGAACGGTTCATTCGTTTCCGCTGAAGGCTCAGGGATTAAGTGAGTCCTTTACATATTGCCCCACACGAGCAGTGCGGCGGATCCGAGCAGAGACGTGAGGCAAAACTCCCTGTAACGAAAAGCGAATGTTAATGCAGCAGAGCTCCTGAGTTACGAGCTTTAGCTCGGCCGTATCTCAGACTGGACCCTCTTGCTCATGAAGTGGGTTTATCTTATTTCCCGTGAATATTTTATTGATAGCAGTTTCTTTAGTTTAAGTTAGTTGTTTTTTCCGATCATATTTGAATTTGTTTGAAGCGAGCTTTCTGTCACTTATACAGGGTGTCCCAAAAAATCGATACCCAATTTTCAAAAATAAGGACCGTTGATATGTCCATCGCCACAAAATCCCATCCACACCGACACTTTCTCTCTTGAAGAGTTGAAGGTATCAATGATACCAAAGCATAAGAAAACAAAATGTGACTTTACGATTTTTTGTAAGGTTAATAGTTTCCGAATTACAGCCCTTGAAAAATGGGTATCAGTTTTTTTTGGACACCCTGCACTTATACATAAACGTATTTGTTAATTAAATTACATGGAAACCTCCAAATAAAAAGATTTTCAACAAAACACAGTCGTGGCCAGTCATGTTGAGTGATCACCTCTGCTCATGGTCGTATTTTGGAGCATATTTAAGAGATGAATGTAAAGTAGAACTTATTTTTGATCATGTTCATTAGTGGAGACCACCTTTGTTCAGGTTGTAAGTTTACATCAAGTTTACAAGTGTAACTGTTTTTTGATCAAATGCATGTCACGCTCATTTTTAGAACATATTTTCTGAATAATAAGCCTTAGTTTTAGTGAGAGTTTTTGCTCAGGCTGGTCAACAGTTTTCTGCTCCGATCAGTCAAATTTTGGATTAGCATTACGAATTTACGCTTCCGTCATATCTATTTTTGGTGCGAATAAGCTACGAAGTTTCTAGAGCAGCATGCGGAGATCGTATTCTAAATATAATAGTAGATGCAGAAGTATTTCTGACCTATTAGGCCTATCTTAAGTCATACCATTCAAGGTGTAGATTCAGGTGATAAGATGGTATATGGTAATTAAAATAACTCAAGTCCAGTAGAAACTTCGAAGGCTCGCTGTAAGAAAATAGTTGCGCATGGTACCCCATGTGATCACGGCAGCATGACTCGTGACGAAACAGATCGCGGCAGTAATTCAAAACTTGGCAGAGTGTTTTTTATGACTGCACAGAGCGGTGTAGATTTACGGCAGACAAAATACACTCGACCTCCGCCGCCAACGTAGCGAATAGCTATGAAGGAGAGAAAATATAAAACTATGCAATCTAGTATTCTGGGTAAATGGAACTGATGAATAGCGACAATTTGTAATTCAGATTACATTCTAAAGTCAGTTTTATGATGATGTAATAGTTTGACTCGTAAAATATGAGTAAACAATTTATTAAAGCTATATCGCTTTACAGCTTTATTGTGCTATGAAGCCAAATGAAGTTAGTATATCTTTTTCATACATTCTTCTCCTACAAACTATGAAATTATGCTCAAATAATTAACTAAAATGTATGTCAAAACCACGTGTGCAGTTAAGCAATTTTTAAAAAGTGTACACAACTGAATTGTTTTCTCCCCAAAGCTGTGTAGACATTTCCGCGAACGTTCGTTTTCCCGATCATGTCCGGCCCTGGCATTCGGTACGTTCGTTTTCCTGATCTGGTCTGGCCCTGGCATCCGATACGTTCGTTTTCCCGATCAGGTCTGGCCCTGGCATTCGGTACGTTTGTTTTCCCGACCAAGTCTGGCATTCGGTCCGTTCGTTTTCCCGATCAGGTCCGGCCTGGCATCCGATACGTTCGTTTGCCAAGTTTGTCTGCGACGGGCCCTCGAAAAGAACGAAAACAAGGACACTCGTGCGACTTCGGTGACCTGAACTTTCGAAATAATTACAGGAACTCCGTAGAAAAGAACCGTCCTTTCTATCGACCAATCTTTAGTGCTTCTGACTCGGCAACTCAATCTCAGAAAAGGTGATGATATGAAATTCTCATCATGTTTCAATCTGTTGTTCAACGAGAATTTCAGCCGCTCCCGCAGAAAATGTTACCATCGGTGGCAATAATATCTTTTTTCACACTTTTCTCAGCTTGTTTTCCTTAATGAAAAACTTCATACACTACATTCATTTTAATTGAAAAGCAATGCTTAACATGATTGTCATAGAAATTTGATCAATTGAAAGCGTGTGTTTTAGCTGTTGATGCAAATCAGAGACTCATTTTGATTCCCTCACGAATCTCAAAAAATAAAATGAGTTTTGAGCGTGTGTATCGGAATGACATATACCTCAGGTTAGCCTTGGTCGGAGTGAAAAGGTAAATAATGAGGCGGTAATTTTGGTCAGAAGCATCCTGTTGAATGGTCTTCAGAAAAATGTAAGGGGGCTGTGATTGAATATATCAAGCTGAATACAAAATATTGAGCATTTAGTCTCGCCTTCAGCACGCAACAATCCATTTGCTAATTCCGGCAAAGCAGTTTGCAATTTCAGGATTCACCACCTTGATTTGTGCTTATTTAAATACGTACTCTGAGATTGCACGCCTGGATTGGTCTGCACGCTCAAATGAGGAACGCGATTTGTTCTATTTTCCAGCAATAATTTTTTTCCCAATAGAAAAAATACACATTTTCATTCAACAAGAACGTCGTTGGTGAAGTTTGCGTTTGAGTAATGGCGCGTAAGTTCAATCTTTCGATTATCGTCGTGAGTGCCGTGGGGTTATCAAGCATATTAAACTGTGCCGTGGGGTTATTAAACACATTAAACTGTGCCGTGGGGTTATTAAACGCATTAAACTGTGCCGTCCTGTTATTAGCACAGTTACGAGTACCGGGAACTTCGTTGCTGACTGCTCTGTGTAACTGGCGTAGTTGTTAGGAAAGGGTCGAAAGCTGACCCTTTTGTGAATAAATTATCTTGACCGTTTTATGTTTACCGAGACGTTTGTGAGTGAAGTATTGACTGTTTTAAGTTTAATGGAAGGTTTGTTAGTAAAATTATGATTGAGATATTTTTCTGAGACGTTTGTGAGTAAAGTTTGACTGTTTACTGAGGTGTTGTGAGTCAAGTCTTGACTGAGATGTTGCTAAGTAATGTATTGACTATTATAAATATTTACTGCGATATCTGTGAGCAAAGTACCTTGACAGTTACGTGTTAACTGAAGCCCTTGTGTGTACAGTGTCGTGACAGTTACGTGTAAACTGAAGCGCTTCTCTGTAAAATTGGTAAAAATTGGGTTCTACTCTCGTTTCTATGTCATAAATATTATTTTAATACTGAGAACGCACTAACGAGACCCTGCGTGACAATTCAACAAATTTCTGCACGATCGAGAAAAAATGTACGTATGCTCCATGAACAGGAACAAACAATCTGGTAAAAGGCTAACGGCTACGAGTTTCCTAACGAACGTATGTCATTTCCTTCCTACTTCTGTCAAAGTTGGTTTGCTTCGATCGGCATTTTCTCGATGACGCGATCAAAACGTTCCATAAAAATTTAAAATGTACCAACATAGGAACCTGGTTTTGTGTTTGTCAATTACAAGCTTTTGGGGCTCTACATTTCAGACCCAGTTATCGCTTAATCATCCATTTTTACGCGCACGGTCTGTTCTATAATGAGTTTCCCCTCGGATACGAACAGGAAAAAATTGGACTAAAATTTTAATCAAAACCAAACATGGAAAGTAGAATCATTGAATGAGAACTCGATACAATTACGTAAGTAGAATTCGCGCTTTTGCGTTCGGTATTGCCACAGTCTTGCTCGCATGAGAATTTATTATAGGCCCAACTAATCTACATGATTGGTCTTCTACTTAGCAATAAAAAACAGATTTGCAACCCTGAACCCAGCGACCAAACACAAATTCCTTGTTGGCCGACTTGGCTTAGTTAGCTTGGCAACAACAGCCGGGATTTAGCATTCAAAGCTCGACGACTGTCCTCAATAGGCAACTGTTTCTTGAAGGATGCAAATTTCTCTCCCAAGCTCTCCAGCATTAATGTGCTGGGTGATTATAAAACGAAAAAATGGACGGGCAATCGTGAGAAGCGGGGGAGGTAATGATTGTTATTAGTTTGAGTGAATATGAGACCACTTAAATTTTCCAAGTTTCACGTATACTATTCATTTTTAAGCTGAAATTTCTTGAATTTCAGCTTAAATTTCGATACAAGATAATTTCGATAAAAAGATAATCAAAACAAATTATCTTTTTTTTGTGTTTATCTTGCCTCGTAAATATAATATAGAGCAGCACATATTGTAGTTGCGAACATTCACATTTTACTTTTTTCTCGAACTAGGGGTTTTCGAATCCTGTCCACTCTCTTTGAGCTTTCTCTGGTACGTCATTTGAGAGGAACAAATAAATAAATCGGAAGCACAGTTCGCTCTGAGCTGCGTCGCCACCCAGAGGATTACTGAATGCGGAGCGTCATGTTATCTCCAGCAGCCTCCAGCGCCTGGGCTATTCAAGGCGTTTCGGCTACTCGATAATGTCAGTTTTCCTTAACAGCTTCACTAACCGGACGATATCTACAACTGCTATTCAATAGCCGGAACAGGGCTCCTATTCCTTCGTCTAGTAGGTCCAACTCTATGTGGAAGGGGTACGAAATGGGACGGAATGAGATAGAGGGAAGATCAGTGGCAGAGCGCTTGGAAGGGCCAAGGAAATAAAGGAAAAAGAATTCGGAAAAAACACTCACATCACATTGTATTCCAAAACTAAATGCATATCCGTTTTTTGGTATTATCCCAAATACTTTCTCACAAAAACCTCTGAAATTCCATACTGTATTTTTAAATAGTATGCGTTTTACTGCTGCTCAGATCGTGTAAAAAATTTAGCGCTGCGCATGGAACAGTATTTCCATACCCAGTATGAAGTTTCAGAGTTTTTCAGGAAAAAGTAGTTGAGTTATTACCAAGAACCTGATTTGGCATACAATTTTGGAAAGTAGTGTAGATGTCACAAATGAGCTGCTTACTCACATCCAACGTTTTTATAATTCATATTTTTATGAAGAATAAAAAAATTAGGAACATAATTTTCTGCAGCACCATTTTCTCTCAACATTTATATATACAGTATATATATATATAGCACTATGTATATATAGTGCTGCATGCGAGCGCAAGCGAATGAAACACACTCGAGGCACAAATGAAAAGGCTTTGGTGAAAAGAGTTAATGACTCTTTTGTTCCATTTGAGGTGATGTTTTCAGCGTTTTAAAGGGGACGCAAACAACCCTCAATTTTTACCGTTTATATGTCAAAAATTTTTATACATATTCCTAACGTAGTGTTAATAAATCGGGTTCTGGGGAAACCTAATTTTCAAAATAAAACGAAAAACCGACGTAACTGGGAACATTTTTAATTAGCTTTTCTGCATTCGTTTCGGAATACTACGCATCCATCATCAGTGCCGAAAAAACACGCAAGTAATAGTTTAAAAAATTAAAACTTTACCAGGCATAACCGAAATAACAAAACAGAGATATTCCCTTTAACAACCAAAGTCCTAAATTAAATAATTTCTTCTTTCACAGTACACGCGGTTTTTTATCCTACAAATTCAGACACCCACGCACACAAACACATATTCGAACACACGACCACCACATAAGCCCATTCACACACAGCTCTACTAGGAAGTTGGAATATTGTGTTTTTTAATGCCTAATAATAGAAGATTAGTATTCCGAAACGTATACAAATAAACATATTGAATGGTATTCTCAATTACGTTTGTTTTTATTTTTATTTTATTCCCAATGGGATTTAACCTCTTTGAATACCTAAATAATTTCCACATGCCATATTTTTGTCATGCTCAAAATGAAACACGCTGAAAGCGTGTGAGCGTGACAATGCAATAATAACGTTGGTCATTTCCCTTCTGTTTGTGTTCAAAATACACCCGATGTTCTTAAACATGTTCCTTTGTTACAGCTGGTCCAGGGGTCTTGTAGCTGTTACAACTGAGGCAGTGGGTGTAGAAACAATTGTAACATCATACCCATTCTCTGTTCTAATGTGGGTAGGTCTCCACTCTGCACAAGGAAAAACTTTGTGGAAATTTTAATACAAAACCACAATTGAATATTTGAATCCTTCGTAAGTCAACGTTAGACGATGACTCGAGTCAAGAACATGTTGCAAAAGCTGCTTGTTCATAAATTCCGGCCGCCAATTCAACATGTTGATGCTGATGGATTTGTAAAATTTTATTGATACGTTTGAGTTCTGTAGCGTCTGATATATATCGATGATATAATGAAACATTTCTACCAGAAACATGTTACTACCCTGGAGTTACTTAACTGAGATGCCGGTCGATTGGACTATAATAGGAGTTGCTAGGCTGTTGCATGCAGAATCTCTTAGGCTAACAGGACAGGCGGGGAGAACCACCCTTAAACTTGGCCGAAAAACGCATTTAACTTCGCGACAGAAGTTCCATAAGTGCTCTTGCTGGAGGTTCTGAATGCGATGTTCGGGAGCTCAATTCGATACGCTGATACGGTCAGTACGGAACTTAGATGATATCGAAGTGCTTTCTGGAGTGCACCACATCGTGCTGGCCGCCCGTTGCGCTACACAAGATACCGTTATGCACGAATTTTTGGAGCTGAGTGTTATTTGAAGGAGCACTGCTTCATACATTAGGGCGCATGCTAGAAGGAAGTGGGATGCAAATACGAGTGTGGGGTTGGAATACGGGTAGGAAAACTCATGTCAAACACTGTGGTAAAAAACTGTTCGAAGAGAAGTAGTTATGAGTTTAAAATTATTTGACGCATTAGAAGGAAATAAAGACATTGTGAAACTAATCGCTGCTAATTTTACAACGGGAATGATAACTTATAATTTTTAAAAGCGTTAGACTAAATTTTTGTATGACATCCTGGGCATACATATGTTTCATTGCTTAGAAATGATCAGTTGTTGAACTCTACGGTCAATACTCCTAACATTTAATTATAAAATGGAGCAGAAAAAATATTGTGAATTCTAAATAACCTTCATTCAAAAAATGGATTGAAATTTGTATAATACTTGGGATATCTACTTACAAAGAAAAATTCAAGATAAATTCTATCATATGTTCTTATTTACTATTTCTACATCGATCTTATAAAATCTTTTCAGTTACAACTCCTGTTTTCTAATCAATAACTTTTCTATGCGTCACCCTACATACTGGCACGTAATTTTGTGCACAGTGGAGTAGGTTGTCCTAACTTTGAGGGAAAGAAAATATTCTGAAAGGCAGTTGTCAAAAAAATAATGTTAACTTTTTCCTGCGACTTAAAGGAACAATAAGGCAGTAGAACACAGATGCATGGATGAGCTTAAACCAATCCATCCTTTAATTCGATTATATATTTTGAAATATATTCTTGAGAACATCTATGTAGATATATTTCACAAAAATACTTTTCAAGATACATACAACACTCGCTGTGTCACACGATGCTAAGCGTTTATGTTATGATCAACTAGTTAGGAATTGCAAGCTCAAATCAGTCAATTTGTTCAATTGCCTCGTTGTGCCCTTTAATTCCATCAAAACACGAACATTTACTGAGGGAGTTGGCCAACAAGACAACCGAGTCTGCCGGTCGGAAAAACAGAATTAACTCCTACGTCGTACGCAATCTGCTGGAGCTTCTCCTTGCCAATGAAAAATGCAATTTTAACACATATCAAATCCAGCTCTGTTAATGCGTGTGAGAAATGCATGCAACCTAATTTAAATTTATGTGCGTAATAGGTTAAGAACCGCACTGGTATTAAAGCCAATTGTGTAATGAAATTTCTCATCCATAGAGAGAGCCTAAAAATCTTTCAGCAAAAACCAAGGCTCTCACTGTTTGATTCCATCTCTGAAGACTAATACACTACCTCAAATTCTACTCAGCTGTAAAGAATTTCTTACCTCAAGCACAATATCAGGACGCATGAGAAATTTTCTGTTTTATTTAGGAATTTTCGACGGATTGAGGGGCACTTGCAATTTAAATGACCAGTTCTCTAAGCCCTTCAACGGACCCGGCCGTCTCAGCCCGGGGTCGTCCCTTTGCGTTTGGAATTTCTTGTCTCGTTCAGGAAGGCCGGAGCCCGGCGACGATGATGGCCGTGTTATCAGCGGCTTACGACCGCCAACACCAGCCATCATTTAGAGCGTTAGCTTCTTTTACGACATCGTAAGTAAAATACAGGGCTTCTCTGAGAGAAAAGAAGGGCAGCTTCTGTGCAAAACGTACGGTAGGTACGGGGACAAGCCCTGCTGCTCTGCCGCTGGCTGCAGGAATTCATTGATATGGAAAATGTTAATTTTTACACAGTCAATCAGAGGTAGGTACAAGGGGCTGTTTCAAGTATCTTAATGAATAACTTTTGATTCATTTGTATTTTATGATTGACTATCAGTTCAGTCACATCCTTAAAAATGTGGGGAAAATTGGTGAACTTTATTTTCACGATCTGTAACTTACTTGATTTTTCTATTATGTAGCAAGAAAATCTGCAGAAATGCTTGACCGAGCTATTTGCCAAATGGTCGCTAAACTAATTATGTTCTCACCGAATTTAACTTCTGTTCATGAGTGAGAATTTTCTCAATTAAGTAACTATGATATTCACTTAGATGATACGTGATATTCTACCGAGGAGCTGTGTGATATTCTACTGAGGAGCTGTATGATATTCTACTGAGGAGCTGAGTGATATTCTACTGAGGAGCTGTGTGATATTCTACTGAGGAGCTGAGTGATATTCTACTGAGGAGCTGTGTGATGCTTACTAAGATGCTGTGTTAATTGATTGTATTGAAATATCTAATGCAAGTTGAGCACCGCACATACGTAACTAAGACTAGACATCGCATTTATTATGGAACATATGTGGACTTGTCAGAGTTTAAACGAATTCGAATTGAGTAGTGGGCAGTATGATTTTCAAGGGTAATTTTAGATTTTTAAGGTACTCTTCGTACTCTCGGAAATCTTCACAATCCTCATCCTGCTCACACTCCATGCATCCCGCACCCCTCATCCTGCTCACACACCTCATGCATCCCGCACCCCTCATCCTGCTCACACACCCCATGTTTCACACACCGCTCATCCCGCACTTCCCGTGCTGCTGCATGCCATGAAGTAATTTTAAGTGAGAGAAGGCTTCCATTCTTGTGTCTTTTGACACACGACTAAACACCAAAATCATTTCAACTGAATTTAACATTAGTTGTCGAGCGGAGCTCATTACAGCTTAAAATCTCTGGTAATGCAGCAAACTTCAGTAGCTCGCTGCAAATACTGGAATTAAATTTTTACCAACAGGTAAGTCAAGTACATGGCAGAAAAAATTTTAATTAAGCGAAATTAAAAAGTGTACCCAGTGAAGCCTACATATCAGCAACAAATGTACAGTAGGTCTCACAAAAACTCGAACGGAGTACTTTTTCTCCTCTGTATCAGTAATACCATCATAAGAATACCATAAGTATTTCGGAGAAAAAATTACTCTGCTGGAGTTTTTGTGGGACATACTGTAGAAGTATATATACACATTGAAATCTATTCAGCAGCAACATGTATACACAATAAAATCCAATATACATGGTGATTTTAAATATGCGGCCTGAGAGAATATTTAATAACTTATGTATTATTGAATAGATTTTGCAAAATAAGGTATTTAGGATATCCTGATAAATACTACTTTCATTGGAAATGTTTGTAACCCAGATACTCAGTCTGGCATTTAAGCCAAGTGCCATGCGACTGCTGGGAAAAAGAGTGTTTTGCGTGAGAATTTTGCGAAAATTGATCTCAAGATTTGGTCATGTTGAATGGCCAGCTAGGCCCCATGACCTATCACCTTTGGATATTTTCCCGAAGAAATACCTAAGAAAAAAGTTAGCCGCATAACCAAGAAATCTACACCAGCTCAGGGCATCCATCGAGGAAGAAATCCCTTGAATCGAACCTGATCTCACCGACGCTGTAATGAAGCGTAACCGTGCCAATTTTGTCTGCACTCGGGAGGGGCAGCACTTGACGAATGTTTTACTCAAAAAGAAATTAGAAAAAAATAGAATTTTTCATGATTTCGTTAATTCTTTATTTTTTAAATTTATTCAATAATATAGAAATTGTTAAATAATCTTTCAGGTTTAGGCCCCATGTTTAAAAATCCCCCTGTATAAATAACCATGATTACTACAAAGATCTATTACGTAAATGCCAAACTAAATGAGATAGTTTGGCCAAAAATACCTTTTAATATACGTAGAAATCCTTGTACTGCAGGCAAAACACATTGCTTAAAGCGCAACTTTTCTTTGAGACTGAAGAAACTTTGTTTTTCAGGTTTCCAAGTACTCCGAAATTGTGTTCCATCCTCCACAGAGAAATCTAATATCGCAGCGTGAAATCAATCTCGCTGTCTGTTCCCAAAATGCGGCCGCCACTGAGTTTCTCTCATGAAAGTCGTTATTAAAACAACAAACAATTCTTTTGATTTCACGAAACCAAATTCAGTAAGGTACGGAGCTTGAATTCAATTCAATCTATTCATGTTCCGGAAAATGTTGGTACAAGAAACGTAAAACAACTAAAGCGGGTAGAAACATCTTCTTGGAACAGATGCTCGTTAAAAATAACGCTTTCGAGTTTGAAAATAATTATCTTCAAAAGATGTAACACGGGATGTACTTTCTCGATTGGAAGGAAAAATGTAATGGTTGGCAAAATAAAAAGTCAACATAATATCTATATATTAATACGCTGGTTCCTACCTACCGTTTCGTCACGCTTCGTCACTTTTCAAGGGAAATTTCAGGTCTCGAGCGAAGTATCCTGTATACGGGTTACATGTTTTGCTATAAAAAGCCAGTCTACGCGGCACATTTTCAGTTTCCCTAATAGAGTTCAGTTCTCAGAGTTCTCAAACCCATCATCATTCAATGTCTGAAATGAATTGCAAAATTTTGGGCATCGTGTGAGAAACAACTTCTTAGATTTCACTCGAATGTATTTCAATCCATAAATATAGGCCATCATTAAACGGAGCCGACACGTTTGTGCCTCGGAGTACTTTAGGTTAGGTTGTTTGTTCTTTTTAATCGAACATATTTTTCTATCAGGTGCAGAAAATGTGTATGAAGTTGTTTACATTACTGAAGATAAATTCTGTTCAACTCGAAAGCTCCATGCATGCCTTTCACTTGTTTTATGAATCTTTTATTTCTACCCACTTTAGATGTTCTACAATTCCATATGATCCATCACTTTCGCTCGCCGACTGTTTAATAGTCATTGAAAATAATTTCTTAGTCGTCTCAGCTCGAGACTGGTGATTGATTCGTTCGCCGGCTCTGGATAAAGTTCCGTGACATTTCTTAAGAACGCATACAGAATCGTGCATGTCTTTAGATCTCAGCGTAGCGGAGAACCCGCGCTCATCAAGTCAGAACTCTGAACATTGCATTGCATTAGCCTGATATGGAACGTCCGATTGCATCTGATAAAATGTGTGTAGAACTTCCAAATCGGTGGGATAAAAATTGCCTCTTTTTGGTTCAAAAGTTTTACCCGGGAGTCTACTTCGCCATATTGCTTTTACGATTCCATTCACTTTCTGTGGTAGCCTTAATCCGGCAGCGGCGCACGTCCATAGTACGTTTGAGGTCTTCAATCTCTATAGCTTCTACTGATGCTCGTCGACATGAAAGAAAGTTCTTGTCGGTGACTTCTATTTTCGTAGGCTGGGAATCATTTCCTTCAACATGAAAAATGTTCTTCATAAAATGAGACTAGAATTCCACAAGCAATTGGGCTTCGAATTATCGAGCTCGATTTGTTTGCAAAATCGGACTGTCACTTCTGTGTCCAGCTCTTTTCCAGTGGCTGCGGTATTTTAGGGCTCTATAATATCATTACAATTACCGCGAATAGGAATTCATGCTTGCTTTTCTCATCTCTTTTCTCAAATTATTTCTGTGGAAGATCACAGACTTCATATAGTCAGTAAGCTCGTCAAAACTTTTTTCATGGAATGACGATCATTGATTCTATTTTCAAAATTTGACTATAGGTGCAGTAGAGATATCGATCTTGTTTTCTTTATCTTTAGGTCCATGTCGATCGCGGTAGCCTTCAGCTAGCCATTAGTCTCCCGGCCCCCCGCTTGACAGGTGGTTATTTATTTTCAGCTGTGAACTCTTCGCTTCCTGAAATTCTGTTATAGCTTTAGGATATACCATGTATTTATTTCTAATTTGGATTCGCTCTATTGACGATTGCACATCTCTTTAGGCCAGACCGTGGAGGCTGTGCTTTAGACCCTTGAATTCAGTACTGCTCCATGAACCCGAGACTTTCGATTTAGACATTTCGTTAGTTGCCTGCCCTGCCAATTCGTTTAGACTGTTCTTGTTTATATTTTGTGAAATTAAACTATTAAAGTTAGCTTGCTTTATGTCCTTGTCACCAGAACTGCTGACCACCCGCCTTAGTTTGTTCGCACCTGTCACGCCTGGACAGTTACAAGACCTAGCGTAGACTCGTGGACGTCCGTCCCTCGACTAATTAAATGCAGTAGTCAGAGTCAGTTTGGGTTTGTAGATTTCTGTATTTAGCTATCACTAAATGGTAACTCAAGGTTGAAAGGGGATAATAGAAGACCGGATAGAAAGTGGCATCAAATACTGAGTGATAAAAAATGGAAAAAATCATCTTGCTTAAGTCCTACGACCAACGAAAATGAGTGATAAAAGATTAAGAAAGTCAATTCTCGAATTCCAACATCAAATTGGGTTCTTGATCAAAATAATAAACGTCAGGACAGTACACTTGTCATTAGAACCACGATTTTTCTTTGTCCTTCAATTAAGTCTGCCAAAATGATAGAGAGGCTAAAATTTTTACAACTCTGTAAAATCATGGGGGACATTCTTCTCATAGGTCAGAAGAATAGATTGACTGTCGCACTCTTGTCACCCATTTTATGACATTTCTTTTGCTGACAGCAAACGACGTTCATGACGTTCAATGTGATGTCGATATCAGGCCTGTGAATAAGATTCGCAAACAATGTTTGATATTAATGATAGTCAATAAGAGTTCAATCACGACTTTGTTAACTATTAACGTAGTGAAGTACGTATCGACCATAACTATGTATAAGATGAAAACGACTCGGGAGTAGATAGATTTTGAATTAAATAGTCAATAATCATTAAAAAACTTAATCGTAGGGGATTTTTTGTTATGTTTTTTACGATATACAAAAAACAATGAAATTAGTTAAAATTTATAAATGCTCCTCATCAAAAGCTCAGGCAGGAAAGACAAAATTTCGTCTGAGCTCCGAGCGAAGTTTATAAACTCAGCTCCGCAATCACGCGCTGGGGTCGGGCTGTGTTCAGCAGACGTGTGTTGTCTCATGAGAAATAATTCAACGGGTCTACAATAATATCCTTGACCCCTCCCAAGAAAATAGATTTATTTGAAAATGCACACGCGCTTAAGAGGTTTAACTTCCCTTTGGGTTCCTAAATGTTCTCAGTAAAAGGAGTACACTGAATGGTGGAGGCCAGACAAGGACTGTTCGTTGTCAGTGTTTGAAACACTCTGCCCCAAATTTCAAATTATCAAATATTACAGTGTTTTAGCAAAATCAAAGCCAGTGATGTAGAAAATTTCAATCGGCTTTAGAAAAACCGTACCTATCCTGCGTACGCCTTGTGAACCCACATTTAGGGAACCGTAGAGGACATCAATGCAACAAATCGCCAAGAATTTTACTTATGTGTTTTCCTGAGCCATTGTCTCGATGACCCACCAGAAATTTTTTGGCAATGGTCGATATTTTTTTAGCTCGGTAAGTTGCGATGAGCCGCAGGCTTTAAGATTCCCAAGGGTCTGATCCTTTAAGCGCTTAGGGCTGGAGGGAGACAAGGGAGGGGCTGTGCTCCTCGTGGCAGGGGTGGCATGGGCCAGCACTCCCCACGCTGCTGCGCTGGACTTTGCACTACCTCTATATTTATAAATTGACTATACTTAATTGAATACAATATTTATAAATTGACCATTAGCACTGTGAAAATAACCTTGTTGATTTAAATGAAAAAATATTTTCACACGAACACTAGTCCTAAGGTATGCTGGAATGATAAATGAGTATGTAATCCTGTTTAGACAGAAATTTAACTAGAAATTTTCGTTGGTATTTTCAAATTCTTACTTTAGTTTCAATTCAGAAGGATTTTTGAACAATCACCTCAATTATTTAGTAATACATAGATGCTTCACTCCTGAGCCCCTGTTGCTTGGAAGCAGCACTGTGTCAAGTGTGTAGTCAAACGACCACGCGCTACCGAGCACGGCAGCTCTGCCTGCGCTACAGGGGCTACACACTTGGCTGCACTCACACGAGCTACTCGAAAGATGGTCATTGTTTTCGCAACTAAATTGAGGTTTACACCCATAAAAAATTGCAACTGTGTCGTATCTATTGTTTTCTGAGGTGAAACAGACTTTGTTTGAAATCGCATCGGTTTTTTTCAGCCACATTGATTTTTAAATCGGATGGATATTGCTGGTAGCCCCGAAGCTGAACGAGACCTGCACTTATACAGCGGGATTTTTTTACCTGGGAAATGATTCATAATCTAATCACATTTCACGCTAACAAGCGATGTGCCTGCAAATATTACGTACTAAAATTATACTTTGGACAGAATGCGAGCCTCGTTCGGTTCTTGTTATTTTTAATTTTACGACGTTGCCATTCCTGCCCACTGAAGTTTCAATCCCGCTGGTTTACTTTCATGTGTGGATTAGTAACAAGCAGTTAAGCCTCATGTCTATACTTACAGGAATTTCAAAATGCAAAGTTACTTAGGCTTGGACTTCCAGGTTCCAATGATTACTATTATCTTATTGGCTTATAACTCAGTGGCAAAAAAACATATTATTACATTGTAACTGATAAACGATATTAACATTTTCCAAGATATCATTCAGAATATTTTTGCGGATCATCGTACGCTATCACTGGAAAATATTCTGAATCCTCATCAGTTGTTTGCATAGCAGGAATTTTGTTTAATTCGACTAGTTTTCATGACCAATTTCCAACTTGATTCCCACAAACTAGTATGACGCTTGTGCATACGTTCGTAATTTGACAGTAGTTGTTCAGTCGTTTCGTCACTATCTGTACTCATACTCGTCACATTCAAACTCATCATTCTTCTGTGCATCACGAAATAATCCTAAGTTATAGAAGGATTGTGATCTTTGAGTCACTTTATTAGGATCTTTAACTCACAACAAAACCATAAAACACTTCGTTACTCAATGAGTAACAAATAATGTAACCAAGTCCTCGGTTTCGCTTCTACCATCCTTGCACAATTTGGCTAGTTTTATCTTTCTCCGAGAATGCATACAATTTTTATAATAATATAACAATTTCAGCGCAACATGCTCACGAAAGACGTCCAATATCGGTGAACTGTAGCCGTGTAATTAGATCTCTCAGTATTTATTTCAGGTGTATCGTTGATGAACGAAAAATCGAGGCGATCATTAGACAATTTATGTGCACATTTTTTAGCCCCGCCAATCTTCATCGCAGGGGCACGGCCCAGCCGTTAATTATATCGGAAGCCCTGAAGCGCACAAGTTTATTTCCACAGTTGGTAGAGAGAGACACCAAGCCGCCTCCCATATCAGCTCACCATGATCAAGACGTACGTGAGGGAGCTGGGGAGCTCTTACATGAGACTGTCTGGATCAACAATATAATTAATTAAGGAAACTCCAAAAGTAGAGCTGCCTTGTCGACATTTGCCGACGTTTAGTTTCCAGTACAGGCAGGTGTATAATTATTTCACCTTTTATTAGCCTAAGTTGAGTTTCATAACATCGTGGTATTTTATTTTTCAATAATATATTATGATTTAGCAAATGAGATGAGAAGTCTGTTTTACCTTACTTTTTCTGGTGCCAATAATCGGAAATAATTTCAAAGAAAAAGCAAATTGTTCACGTGTATGTTGACAGCAGGTTCATGAGTTTGATTGAGTGCTAATCAGCCATCTAATGATAATTTCAAACTCATATCTTAACGGATAAATATAAGTACTCATAAATATAAGTTAAATACAACTCTCCAATGAAGCAGGTGCAGCAAAGGCGATCTGGTTGGTTCCGTCTCCATGGATGAAAAACTTTGAAAAGGTCGTTTGGAAACGATACGCGTCTTTTTGAGTATCTCTTACATTTTTGAAGTTTGAACGGATATAAAAGTATCTTTTTGAAAGCACTCCAAAACTTTAGCAGAAGTTGGAGCGAGAGCAAGGGCATCTCAAATGTTGAGCTTTCTTTGTGCCTGAGTTCTTCAAGTTCAAGTGTTGACTCTCAAACGATGCGTTATTACCAAAGGAAGAACTGCGACTCATTTCGAAATTCTGTTCCCGCGTGAACCAACGCGCATGTTTGTTCAGTGTAGATTTTTTCCTCAGTTTATTAGTTCTTTTTTTTCTGAAATGATCCAGCAGGGCTCAAAATTGGATTAAAGGCTCAACGATGTGTCGTTACTGCTCAGGGTGAAAAATTCAACTTGAAATTCAAAGGAGCACCAGTTGTACTTTTAATAGCTGGAGATAATATCGCTAATATTGCGTTTCAAATATTTGCTCGAGACGATAGCTAATGTTATTCTTTCATCAGTGCAAAGTTTGCAGACTATTCACTCCCATATTAGGACTAAATTTTAAATTAAGTTTAGATTTTTGTGATTTAAAACATGGTCTCGGAAATGTAGCGAATATTCATTCTTGAAACGGACCTTCGAAAACGAATGAAATCACAGTAAGAAGCGAGCGACAATGCACTGGTTAGAATTTAATGAGTATATTAAGGAAAAACTTAGAAGAAAAACAACATTGATACTTTCTCGAAACTGTACATTTTCCCAGAGTTATGTAAAAAATATTTGTGACTGTATTTATGTTAAAGTGAGTTTATGAAACTTAGTCCCGAATTGACTTCCATCTATAGCTAATTCACGTTCTTTAGACGTGCAATTAGCCTTACCCATTCACTGCGCTCGTAAGACATATTATGTAAGAGGTTCCGTGCAGTAATACCATTTATTATGCAATACATACTATAGCACAGAGTATACATATACAGTATATGCTGTATTTTATTTATGACAGGCACAATATTCATATTTAGCACATAAATACGGTACACTGAGGTATAATAATTTGCTGTACATATTGTCCCGGGGCCTGCATGGCAACCTCTGTGAGACTCGTACAGGAGCTCAGCGCTGCTCAGTGGCCGGAGAAGCATCGGCAGGAAAATTGCAACCCATATTTTAAATCGACTACAAGCTAACACATTGTTGAAATTCTCAACTACACTTTGGGAGCAAGAGAACTGGGAAGCTACTCCATTTTCAAGTAAGAAACACTGTTCGAATGAGGATTTGCTTAACAGTGATTTAGTTTTTTGGGTATAACAGGGTACTTTGGATCAGTACTAGTGTGCAGAGAAAGAAAAATTGAATTGAAGGTCGTTTTTTTGCGTTTGCAGACGTCTTATACATATTTCTTAGTTGTAAATTATGTTGAGGTTAGACTATGTTTTAAAAACGTACTTTTCACAGAATTGTTTCTTGAGTGAATAATAGGTACGAAGCCTTTATTATTAAGCTTTTTACCTTGATTAGGAACGATTCATATTAGACCACAATGCGGCAAAAATTGACTAAACTTAACTTGAAATTTCATTTAAAAGTTACAGTCCCTCGGCCGATCAAATATTTTTCCAGGTTCTAATTTTTTTAAGAGCTCAAAATTACACGATGCCTGGCTTTAATCCTTTAAATCGCCACCATACACGCTTCCCCGTAACGGAAATCTCTGACAGATCCTTCTTTTATACTCGTGTCATGGGCGAGTTTTAACTCAGAATTTATGGCTTTTGAAATAAAAAATTCCCCAACTTGCAATGATACCAGATCGAAGAGGGGAACCCGTCTAGTTCAATCATTGCGAAACTGACGTCTACTGACCCGACAGCTGTACGGAACAAAATGAGTAATACTGCTGCCAAATTCGGCTGCATTTGTGATTTAATCTTATCTTATTCTCTTCACAAGCCATTACGACGCATGCAATTTCTAAAGGATTTAGCAGTTACTCAGCTTGCAATGTTGAGATCTTTTGCGCAATGTCTGCTCGAGAGATCAACCCTTTATCAACGGACGCAATCGGAACAGATTCAATACTTGAATTACAGGAAACCATTCTAACTGGACGAATGCACGGAACGGCAGCGATGCAGGTGATACCACGTTAACACCAGTGATTCCTATAAAACTTTGGAGTATAAAATAAGAATTAAAGTTGTGCGATGTGCTTTATGCTAAACTGAGTTATGCATAAAGTCACTACAAAATATTAAACAAACAGACTACCAAACTTATACCGTTTAACAGAACAGATGTAGGTGTTGATTCCTTTGGTACTTCCGACGTTTTTTTTCTTTTCTGAGTGTTGTTCTTATTTAAACCATGGTATTTTCATTCATCTCTTACCGTATTAACTAAATTCCTTGCAGCAATGAGCACCAGTTTCTTCACGTGCTGTTGCTGCAGTCCAGCTTGGAAATTCCGACGCTGCAGTTCGCCATGTGAAGGTTTCGCAGCGAAAATAAATTTTTATGTCTTGCATTTCCAATTCCATTTACAGCAAAAATATTAGGAATATATGCGTGCGACAAATTTTCTGTTTTAATTGATTATGAAAACTTATGAATTAATTTTATATTATGCTACTAGTAACAATTTCAAGCAAGTGGGAAAACAGCTATTCACGTACCTAATTATGTTACTCAACAAATTTTAACAAATTGAATACATTATCTAGAGCTGGAGTTGTAAAGTTGAATGTAACGAATATCAAGTTTTTCTAGACTTGGAATGTTAATAATAATTAACCTCCTTATAACGAAAGAGACTTTTCACAAAACATGTAGGAAAGTTTCAGTAGCCCATACAACCTACGTACACAAATGAACGAGAAGCTGTCTTTCAAAATTATACTTCACTTTCCAAGAGGTTGTTTTAATTGCGAAGTGAAAGATAATGTCACGAATTCCGTTAGACTCGGATTTGAAGTACAATGCACGGCCTGAATCTGGTATCGGAATCGTAATATCCAGGTTTTGCTTTAAAATTGAATTCGCCAATTTAACTGGGTCGGTCTTGGTTTCAGACACGTAATATTTAGCCTTTAATTTAAATCGAAATTCCTAATTTAATCAGGTTACACATAGCACAAAGTTTTAAGTTCCTAATTTAATCGGGTCAAACATAGCACAAAATTTTAGGTTCCTAATTTAATCGCGTCAAACATAGCACAAAATTTTAGGTTCCTAATTTATTCGGGTCAAACATAGCACAAAATTTTAGGTTCCTAATTTAATCGGATCAAACATAGCACAAAATTTTAAGTTCCCAATTTAATCGGGTCAAACATGGCACGAAATTTTAAGTTCCTAATTTTATCGGGTCAAACATTGCACAAAATTTTCAGGGCAATCTTCATTCAATAGTCGTTGTGTTAGAGCGTGTTCTAATGTTAATATTTTTTACATTTGGTTAAACATTGGCACTGTTTGAACTACGTGGTCTTTTTTAAGTGATTCTTGATCTTTTAATCATATGTAAGTAATATTAACAACAATAACGACTTATTAAAGAGTGGACAGAGTGATGTACAGTATAATTTATGTAGCAACACGATTCAAACCAATACAATCTCCAATACAATTTGTTTCTATGCTATAACCCCGTCAAAGTCATTGGAAAATTGATCCATTTACAAACAAGTTAATATGCATATTACCGTTTCTCGGTCGCTTAATCAGATGACTTGTTGACAAATTGGAGCATTTTTCAGGCGGAACGTTAACGAAATGGTCCTCGGAGGAATATTTGTGTCTGTTGCAGAGCGGGCGAGGGAATCTCAGAGGATTTATTCTATTAGGATAATGGGCAACCAGTGGCAAGCTCCCCACTTACAGCAATTAGCAGCAGCGGAATAATTTGTCAGAATTTTTACCGTCCGTGAGATATAGATAATTAATTTGGCCAAGGCAGCGGAGCATCCTGTGCGGCGCGGGAGAGGATCTCTGCCATTGTGTCTCAGGAAATTTGATACAAAATGTAATGTGTGCTGCGTCTATTGTGTTCAACTGTGCGTTAATTGTGCTCAAACACATGGGGAGAAAAAGACCGCTGTCCTGCGAGTTCTGGGCGCAAACAATGCACGAACGCAGCAGGAAATTATCATAATGGGAATGGTTGAGATCCAGAATACGAGGCTTTCCGAATTGAGTATGAAGCAGAAATTTCACGGATGTACTGTATTTTTTCAAAATAGTACCTTTTCACAATAAAGTGTAGGTGAAAGAGATTATTAAGAACTTGTGCATATACAGTGAAAGTTTTCTTTCTTGCAAAGTAAAAAAGAATTTAGTTATGACTGCGAATTGAGGCTCCCCTTTTCCTTACATTGGTGTATGGATACTTTGCATCTTCTTTACTTCATATACACTCGTACTCACTCGTTAATCACGAGATTCAATTTAATGAAAGAAAAAGTGAGCTGAACTTATTTCGTCTCATTTTAAACTATCACAGTATAGAAATGACAAAAGCATGCCGAGTGAGCTGAACTTTATGCCTTTGGCCCCTGCGTTACTGAGTAGACATTTATATAAACTCGTCGTGTACACTGGCATATTCCCTGCAGGTCACTGCTACGAGCACGGGCTAAAAAACGTAAACTTGGGCAGTAAGGGACATTTACGGTCACTCAAAAATTTGATGTTCAAAAGCCCGTCGCTCTCCTTGAAATACGGGAGCATAAAAATCGCCGTCGGCCGATTTTCTATCTCACAGATTAAATTTCCGTGGCAAATTCTCGGAAGATTGTTATCAAGAAAAAAATTGGGTTTGGATCGCATTATGAGGTTCAAGCCCCAGAAATGAGATTGTAAATAATTAAGAAATGAGCCTTTTAAGCGCTGCAGATGAAGGTGTAAGCGTTTTTCTAATTTTTGGTGGCATCTAAAAGCGGCAGAAGATGTACAAGCTGCTCGAAATCCAGTTTTCGGAGCGATGTTATTCCCCCATTCGGCGTCACGTGATGATGATAGCGTTACGAAAATAGAAAAGATACACATCAAGAAAACATTTTTCCGCCCGTGTTTGACAGAGCCTAATAATGGCTTCTGCTTTAGCCTCGCCTGCCATTTCCCTCTCGGCGAAAACATCCGCAAATTACCGGAAAACCAAATATTCTCCCCTAGGGCAAATTGAATCACTTCGCAATGGAAATAGAAAGTCTTCCGCGCACGTCGCAGCCGCCGCTTGTCGCCTCTCGCAGCGGCGTCGAGGGACGACGATGTGCCGGTCAAATTGTTGCTCCAAAAAACGAGCTCAGGACTCGCAAATGGAAAATTTTGATTCCGTAAAATGGAGTTCGTGTCCTTTTTTGTTGGTGAAAACGTCAGTATTTAGTAGGAACGAATACCTGGTTTATCACAGCTATAATGGAGTCTTTACAGAAAGGAAGCAAATGAACTTACGACGTGCTCCAAGAGATGAAAATTTGTGGACCATAATTTGGTCGAGTGAAGTAAGTATTTGCACGAATGGCGGAACTGTTGAGAAAATTCGCTAAAATTAGCTGTGAAGCATCTAATTTTTTCACGAGCAGAGTCTATGCATTGTACTACATAGAATGTAGCCTGTATTTTGGCTTACCTTCGGGAAATGTTTGCAGATTTCATTATTTATTTCCATCTGTGTCCTTGGAATCCAGAGACGCAATCATACAGAATTTTTTCCTCTATAGTGCTTCGTCGATCATGCCTGGAAAGCCTAAAATCGCGGAAAAACAACAGCTTTTTGTTTGTTTTCAAATGAAGTCCGTTGATTTCAACTGACAAAACTAAAACAAATTATTCGAACCCGTGAATGTTTCATATCCTCCAAACCAGCTGAAAATTTTGGATTAATATTATACGTTCACAATTTAGATTTGTAATATGTGTAGCAGAATCTTGAGCTCTGAAAAAATATTCATAATTGCTATGGATCTTCATGAAATGTTCATCCTTGATTAACAATTAACAAAGGACGCGATAAACAAGAACAATTAAACGATAGTTCTGCTTTTGCTAATGACGAAGCGTTCGATATTAGCAGCCGTTCACAATAGCTTAAGGAACGAAATATTGAAGGTATGTAGTACTATGCAATTCTAATATTGAACTCAAGCAAACTCAGTGCAGGCTTCATATTCAGCGAAGGAGAGGTAATTAAACCTGTAGACTCATTAGCCTCCCTGCTTGTCCTTTGCTTGAGTTATGGGCGGAATATTCATTTCTGCCATGTATCTCGACTGTTCCAGCTATTGGTGCTATTGCAGTCACATTCATCACCATTTCACTTTATTGCGATTGCAGCTGCATGTGAATGGTCGCCCAGCTAAGCAAACCGATCATGCATTGGATTTTCTAAGCATCAAGTTTTCAAAATTACATTCTTCCGTTTTCTGTATTCAACGCATTTATTCTAAAACTCTTGCTTTGGGGTGTTCATTCAGGTTGGTGTATTGGAGGTTACGTTCTCTTCTGGCTTTTAATTGGATGTTCGATTTCTTCAAATGTAAGATTTTCAGCAGCACTTTTCTCTCATAAATTTTCTGTGATGTTTGCGACAAATTATGATGGCGTTGTGAGTCACAGACTGAGACTGGCTTCCTTCAGGAATTTTCAGTTTGGTGCATCTAGCACTTCCTGGAAACCAGCTACCTGTTGCATCATCAGGTGACCGATACTCATTATTTATAAGTAAGTCATTCGGTCTCTCACATTCTGAATGCTAACGAATTTCTCGCTGTGATATCCCTACAGCTCTTTAATTTACCTTTCTTCGTTGGTTATTACTTCATTTGTAGACACTGACAGACATGTTCCTTCATTTTAGTATAACTTCCGAAGCGTCCAAAGTTTCAACTTAATTATAAGAACTTATAAACATTTTTAAAACTTACGATAGGAATCAAAAAATATTTCTTTTAACTCCTTTGATGCTGATCCCCGAGCCCTGAAGTCTCGTGTGAGCTTCGTAACCCGCCCCTAGTGGAATGATCGTTGGGGTTGTTAAGACAGTGATCACCTGAGGCTTCTGTCACAGGCGGCTAAGTGAGCGAGTGGACGCAGAGTCATGTAGATCAATATTTCTTCCGTACGCGAATGGAATTACAAAATGTGCTTCAATGTTCCTCACGTGAATTACGAAAATGTTCTTCATGTTCTTCATGTTTCATTTAATGCATTGAGAGTCATTTCTGCATATAGCTTTGAGTTTAACGATGCAAAGAGTATAAATAAATTGGTCAAACCCACAATATTCCCGAGTTGTGAAACCACTCATATTGAAAATGAACTCGATTATGTTTGTAGTTTAAAAAAAAAATCAAAATGCCACAAACGAGGAGAATTTTTACCTAAAGAGCTACTCACAATACTGTCTCTTGATTAATAGCCATGCAGTCACTGGAACTAGGCTAATTTCATAAACGTGACGCCATTTCTAGACTTAGCGTAGCCACTGAAGCCGCTGAAACCTTTTCAAAGTCGCTGCCGCAGCTCAATATACACTGTTAATATACCATAGAACGATTGAATTGTCTACATTAGATTAAGCTGTTTCAAGTCACTGCTACAGCAGCTTCATATGGTAAATAAGTTAAAAAGGGATTCGATTATTTAAATTAAGGACCTGTTTCACGTCCTTGTGGCGGCTAAATGTAGTTAATGCACAAAAGATGGGTTGGATTGTCTGTAGCACATTAAGATCTAGCAAGAGCTCAATGAGAGAGACGTAAATTTCTTTCCCAACTTGGCAATTTGAACGCTGCTTCAATGATAGTTTTTAATCAAAAAACAAATAAAACTATAAATCAAGAGGAATTGGCTTGGGGGTTCCGTTCTATAGTTTTTGGTGGGTTTCCGAAGATATTTTGAGCTCTAGTAAGAACTTTCAAAATTCAATCGACAGCTCATATCGTGAAATGTGGATTGGATTAATTATAAATCATACTATAGTGGTGAACAAAAGTTGAGCTTCATTAAAGAAAACACAACAATCACTTTCACTGCAGTATCATTTGTTTGCTCAAGGTGCTCTGATTGGTAAAGAAAATCAAAAAATGAACGCGCTTCGAATCTTACAACCAAAATTGCATTTCAATATTTTCCTTTTTTAACTAAACCTTAAAGTCACTAAAAAAAACATTTTACCTGAAAGTTACCTTGGCATAATAATCTGAAGAAGCTTGTAATTACTGGATTTTTTATGGCTATTCTGAAGTACTGTGTTCCTTTGAAGTCGAATGTTGAATTGCTTCAAGTTTGAGCTGAAGCAATGCTTCCAGAAAAAGTCGATGGATCTCTAACGACGTCAAACGAGAAGCAATGGCAGGTTGCGTTGAGTACTTGGCGATAAGAATGGTACTGAAGCATTCGGCTATCTTTCCCAGCTCTGAGTGCTAACATCTGAAGAAATCAGCAAAATTGCGTATCGCTTGGCGGTAGTAAAGTTTCTGTTTAATTAGAGGAGAAAATATCAGCCCGGAGCTCTGTGACAGCCTTTGCTGCAAAAGCGTTTTATGTCGGAACATTTGCTGTAGAAAAATCGAGTTCAAACCTAGCGTCAAGAATCTTTCCCTTGGGTCGTATCTCACCTCTAACCATGGAGGAATATTTATCAAATCCTATTTTAGAAATCTAATGGGCAAGAGTGTTAATGTCGCCTGCATTTTAAAATTTATTTAAAATCAGGCTGATTGGAATAAAGTTCTCGAATTGAGCCCAATTCGTCACATAAAATTTAGCACCCGTCGAGCATGAGGCATTCATGGCACCCGGCAACACGGCCCGAAAGGATCCGAGAACCCAATGTCAAAAACACTATGGGGGTCGAGTACCCTATGGAAGTCAAGGAGCCCATGGAAGTTAGGAGCCCTATGGGGGTCGAGTACCCTATGGAAGTCTAGTAGCCTATGGAAGTTAGGAGCCCTATGAGGGTCGAGTACCCTATGGAAGTCTAGTAGCCCATGGAAGNACCCTATGGAAGTCAAGGAGCCCATGGAAGTCAGGAGCCCTATGGAAGTCAGGAGCCCTATGGGACTCAGAAGCTCCAATGGCGCCTAACTAAGCCAGAAGTCTTCACTCCGCAATGAATAAATGTGGCTCATTGAGATGCATCTGTTGGAGCATCTCTGCCAATTACGTTCCTACTCCACATCTGCTGCCCTCTCTGGCTGAGGCAAAACGCAAATTGCATTCGAGGTTAAATGCCGGAGTAAATGAACGCTTTCAGTCGTGTGTGCGATCACCGAAAGCAGAGATCTAATTAAGAGATGCTAAGCCAAGTCCAGGATCAAGAAACTCCTCCGAGAAGTTTATATCGTCCGCCAAGCTATCATGTTACGTGAAATACATTCGTCTTCATAGCTCAAAGTAGAACGTTAGAAGTGTTCACTTGAGTCATTTTTTGGGAGGTTTTCTTTGTGCACACATTTTGAACCCACGCTACCGAAATGATAACAAGAGCGTTGGACATGCCCCTCTACCTGACCCCTTGGGCGCTGTAGAGTTATTGGAGCGCTTCTTTATTTGAGTCGCGGCTGCTCCGCCAGATCTTTTGTGTAGTACTCATTACATTGACCTTGGTACGACACAATTATTTCTGCAGTTTGACTACTATGGTAGTGCTTAGCTTGTTGTATTACTGCTGCACCTCGTTGCAATATAAAATTGAATATTTGTATTGATAAAGTGCTGAATTTGAAACCTACCAAATTAAATCACTCGATCAGCATTTGTACGTCCTATAGGGTAGGCAGTTCTCCAAGCCTATTTGTGACTGAAACTGTGCGACCAGGTCTGTCAACGCTCCAACGCGAAGGAATTTGGAACAGCGAGGTCAGACGCGTTGAGTGATACATTTTTTGTGCGAGCTTACGTACTTTGCGCTAAATCAGTGTTGCATCTTTCATCCTCTTTTGATTGGAAATAAACGTTTTTAATAAGTAAGCGGTGCAAAATTACCATGGAAGTCTGGTAGCACTCACTATTGTTGGTTGAAAGTTGAAGTAAGTTCATATCTCTTTGTGAGTCTAGTGCAACATAGACCTGAGAGGCACAAAAGATCCAACTAATCATTTTCAATCATTTTGAGTTAACCTGAACTAAAAGTTACCTTTGGCAGTATCCTCACCTAGCTGCACTGCCCACAAAAGCATTCGAAGTAACCCATAGGCCTAAATTGAAAGCAATGAGCTTACACTGTACAAGTGTCATTTATAGAAAGACTTCCTTTCTGACCCAGTAGGTGTTCATATTCTTTACGAGAAAATAACATTGTTCACTTAGCTTATGTCTCACTGAACTTCTATGGAGGTTCATTACAGGATACTAAACTTCAAACTTGTTTCTCTCGGAGGAAATTGATAACAGAACCAAGAAAAAATGAGTAACTCTCGGAATATTGCATCTCATCGGTTATGCCAGCCCACGACCAACACTCCATGACGGCTACTGCGAACGAGGGTCTCTAATTTCCCTGGGGCAAAGTATGGGCGACTTCATAGAGGCCTGCAGGGCTCAACAAGCTGAGGCTCAACTTTCCGCATAGATTGTGCGCCGTCGGATTACCGCCCCGAGTTCCGGCCCCGCACCTCGACAATTCTATAACAGCCTTCCAACGAGCTCTGAATACGGTAAGCACAGACCAAGTTTGACATAGTTTCGCAAGATGTTGTCGTGAGATGAATTGGAATTCAATTTGAAAATATAAACGTTGAAACCCTAATAAGGAGTTCTGCAATTTTGACGAGCAAGATTTATCAAGGAATTGATGTCATAGGTGTGAGTAAGCATGTGTGATTTATACATTTAAAAGAGTTTGTTGTATAAAAACTAGATGTAATAGAAGCGAGTTCGACTGTGGAGTTGAGGGCAGTTACATAAAGAAGGCACTGCATACTCGTAATTCTCATTAAAATTGTATGTTTTTACTACTAAAAATGTATTACCACTATGGCAAAATCGAGGCGCAATATGTAGATTTGATTGTTAATTTTCTCAAGATAAGCCCATGCTTCTAACCTCCAAGTAAGGTTTTTGTGACTAAATATTAGTTTTGTGACTAAATGTAGATCAAAAGAGCCAAGCAGGCCCGGTATTCTTCCAGTAGCGTTGTCAAGCACTCTCCAAAGGGAACCACCTCCCCTTGGACTCATTCGTCCTGGTCTTTAATATAATTCATGCATATTCGGATGCAGTATCAATAGAGTAGCAGGAGCACTGGGAATAACAAACAAGCACCAATCATAAGCGGGATGCACAACGAACTCTCCAATTTCCTGCATCTCTTCAACTTGGACATCGGCTGTGCAAGCCTGGATGATGGCCCCAATAGAAGGCCGGAATGTTTTTTACTTGGCGTTCGTATACTTTTAGTCAAGAATAACTCTTTTTAAAATTTATGATGAACAAAAACGTATTTTTAAAGAAGAGTAAAAACTTGTTGAAACCCATATAAAATGAAACACCGATTTAACGTATTTAAATGTAGTGAGAAAAGTTCTTTTAAATGACATATCGTTGAGCAGCTTTGGACATCATTTGAGCACGATGATGCCCTTCCAAAAATAGCGTGACTGGCAGTGAAACACTCAAGTGGATATCCGTGTCACAGCTCTTCTTTCGAGTGGCTACGTCTAAAAATTCAGAGCGCAAATGCATAAATTCCCGAACCTATGTTGCAGGCCACCGTTCAAATGATGTTAGCCAGATATTGTGATCTGAAAGTATGTGGTTAAGAGAGATGTTACTTCGCGTCGAGTGAGTGTTTCACACAATTTATCAAAATAATGCTTAGTTTGGCATCTGAAAAATTGGTACCTATTTACACATGGGTAAATAAAGATGAAGAAACAGTGAAGAAACATTTTCACAAGCTGTAACGCGCATGCGGATGGTGTTTCTCTGTAGAACTCCTCTTGAAGCGTAGGGATGGAAGTTCGCAAACCAAAGCGATATTAAGCAAATGGAAGCAGTCTGCAACTTAGCGTAGTCGCATTACGTCGAAGTTTCCCTCACCAACTCACTCAAGTTGAAAGTTTGTGCAATATTACATGCAACTCAACCATTCAGCCTCTCATGCGCAAGAAGATGAATGGCATTGCTTTTGTTATTTGTCGAACGAACTACGTCAAAAGGCGCACTGAACGATGTCACTGAAATTTTAAGGGGCTCCATGGAAGTCTATATTTTTTTCGTGAGCTGCTTAGGCAGTCAGATAGAACAGGTAAAGGTTTGATCGCAAATGAATTTATCGCTGATTGTTTTTTCATGTCGACTACTGCAGTAACAAGACAGGCTCCATGGTTTTGGTTCGTGAAAAATAGCTTCATTTCAAACAGCGTAAACACAGTTATTGTACTCAAGCTTAAATAGGTATATTCATATAAGAAACTGTATATTCTGGCCGCTGTGCTCCAGTTCAGTGAGTAACTTTATATTGGTCTAATAAAATTTAAGTATCCTCTTGCACAATGAAGCAACATCAAATATGGCGTACCGAAGACCATTTCACTCCGGCCTTTAGAGTCTTACAATCTCAAGCCAACTTCAAATTTTGCTTTGCCTCCACGTTTTGAATCTGGGCTTCGTTCACCACACGAGTCACGAGGATCAGTAAAGATCTCTCGAGTGACAGTGCCACAGCTACAGATCTCTTGTCATACGCTTCAACGATTGCAGGCTTGTGAGCAGCTTCAAAAAATGCTGCTAAGTTTTAGTAAGTCTGCCAACGTGACTTACTGAGATATGATCCTGAGTAATGATCAATAAAGATTCAATATGTAACAGGAGTGGTCACGCGAAAATAAAAATCAAATAGCTCTTATCTGATCCTTAATTTATAGTCAAACAGCATGGGAAGAAGTCGGCGTTCAATATGCGAGTTGCAATTGTGAGTGCTGCTTGGATTACACTTTTTTACAACTGCACGTTCCCGAACAATCCTGGATGTTGTTAGGCATGGATACGAGATGAAGCTGTGGTTGTCTGAGTTCTGAAAACACAGAACACACGTCCTTAAACACACAATGTTTGTCTTCACATGCAGAAGTTAAGCACATCTGAGCGGCTCAATAAAAATATATTCTGTGACTTAGCCTGGCAAGGGAGTGCTCAGGTCTGAGGGAGTTTTCATGAACTTTTAATGAGCCCTCACCCCTGAGGTCTCATAACTCTCGAAGTGAAGCGGAATTACGCTGCTAAAGGGCCCCTAGCCTCACATAAAGCACTCAAAACAGCTGATTTCCAGACACTCCGGCGCCTTTGCCTTTGATTGATCACTCGTTGTTCTCAGGACGGTCGAGGGGCAGCGGGGGAGCCCTGTACGAGGTAGTGCCCCTAGGACGCCTCCCAGGGGCTGGGGTGCCCGCACATTGGGCGCAGGGCCACGGCCGGACCATGGCGGTGCAAGTGTACGGTAATTGTGGAGATTGGAAATAGACGGAGATTGTTAAGATTGCAAGTGCACGGAGATTGCGGAGATTTGCAATTGCACGGAGATTGTGCGATGTAAGTGTTCGGAGATTGTGATGCCCGCGCATAAGATGCGGGTGCATTTCACAGCAAATCCCTACACGCCCTCGTTTGGGATTCGAATTAAGTGAGATTTTTTTACCCAAACCCCAGTCCTTTGGTGCCCGGAGTTGGCACAGGAATCTCTAGTTCAAAAATAAATTTGGTTAGAAATGTTCACTGTTAATGACAGTCGTTTCAATTTATATTTGAACTTATTCTTGAGCAACCATATTCGATTTTACCGAGCCATAGAGAATGCGGGGATTGTAGCCCGGAAGCAACTCTGCCATATGTAATGGATTTAAGACTGATGTCGAGTATGAAGATCGATTACTTTGAAAATTCTGTGTATTTGCGCTGGTCATCTTTGTTCTTCGTAACCAGGTCGGAATTGCAAAAATTAATTACGCAATAGCCCCTTGAAATTTTTAAAATTAGATTGCATGAAGCAATAGCAGCGCAGACGCACTCTCCCTATCCATGGCATTTTGTACTGGACAAATATTGATGATAACATATAAAACTGGATGATTCGTTTGGGAGTTTAAGGTCAGTGGAATTTAAATATCTCAAGTATACGTGACTCAAGTTAGTCCATTCTGTAAAGCGTATGGACCCAGTGGTAAATGGCTTTCTTAACTTCTCGAGAAGTGATTGGAAAATTGTACAACTTCGTAAATTATGACGTGTCTAACATAAGTAGTCATTCCATATATTGCTTATTTTACCTTACAAAGGTTCAACTAATATGACACTTGCTGATCTTCGTATTTCAATTTTGAATTTATCTGAACAAGCTCTCATTTTTAAATGCTTGAGAAAAATCACCAACTCTGCATTTGGAATTCAATGAATGTCAACGCCAAGCGAAATCCATAGAACAGTTTTCGTGCTTCATCTTTGGAAATTCATTTCGTCCACCCGAAAAAAATCGCATTTAGCTGTAAATAATTCGAGTGTACCAAATAATTTCCCTACATCCTAAATGAGTTTCATTTAACCTTAAAAATTTCCCTTTATCTCAAATAATTCACTTTTACCCCTAGTAATTAGCCATTACCTGAAATAATCTACCTTTACCTAAATAATTCACCTTTAACCAAATGACTCCCCTCTCTTCAAAAAAACTAACATTTAACCCGAAATAATTCGCTTCAATCCCAAATAATTTGCCTGCACCCCAAATTCCCGAGTCTGAGGGGAAGCCCTCGAAATGGATGGCCAAACAGCTAGGCCCCGACACTTAAGCGCCTTTTACAAGATCAAATTAAACTGCTCATTCATGCAAAAACGACTTATATTTTCAATGGCAAGGACCAACTGGCTGGGCCCTGGTATATTCCAGAGATTTCTGGCAAACCCGAGTCCAGGGAGCGTATTGAGGGACATAATCCAGCAAGGTTTTTATTGTGGCCGAGGTTCAAAGAGACGATGCAAAAAGAACGGCCTCGAGCGCTAACAATGCTTAGCTGGTGTTCTTTAATTGACAGCCTGAATGAGTAACGCTAAATCCTTTGAGAATAATTGTGTAGTGTGAAGTTATCGCGCTTTTTGTCGGCATTTTTGGATAAACTTTTGCTAAAATCCCCTTCGTTTATTATGCTTCAAAAATATTCACCGTTACCTTCTTACTGTTCGTCGGAGATCCAAATTCAACAGAAAATTGACTAAATATAATGAAAATAGGGAGAAACAATTTTGAGAATCGTAAGTCCCGCAAATGAGTTTCGAAAAACTGAAACAAAGAATTGAGACCTCTTTTCGAACATTTTAAGAGATTAAAGAATATGACGTTCCATAGAACATTCGCTGCTAATATCATGTCCCACAGCTCCGGGTTGAACACTAGTGGTAATTTTCTGTTCAGTTTAATTATTGTGATGGAATTAAAGCCACACAACTTCACCGTCCAGACAGCAGCTGCTCAATTGGCTTCGTTTAACAATGCCTCGCATTCCTAGCGTATCACTTCACGTATTGGTTTCCTATAAAATTGACACACAATTTCAATGAAAATTCGCTCGTAGAATCCTGCGATAAAGTCGTCTCGGGGCGAAAAGGAGCAAATTTTTCGATAACTGTTGCAAGTCGGCCCTCATTTTGATGATATGCGACGTGCTCTCGGCGGCACCCAGACTCCGAGTCGGAGCCTTGGCGGAGGCGGCGGAGGAGGGTCCGCCATCCCTGGGTTGGCAACGTGCTCCTCTCAAAGTCTGCTCTTAGTTAGAGGCCTTGTTATTGTCTCATAGAAGGAGACTATGCTCTAACGTCATCAGGCAAAAAGGAGTGATTTTTAGATTCATAGAGTTGACCGCGTGGTTAATGTTTCTGATAGAAGGAGAAATCGCTGGGGGTAGATAAGGAAAAATGTTATATCTCAAACTACGATTACATAACAATACATTTGTACACTCATTGGTGCATTTTAAGTTATAAAATACCTCTAGAACCATTCTCGAACAAACTACATTGCTCACTCTAACCATTTCCTCCTTAAAAATCGACCCAAAAGCATAGGGATCAACTGATATGGTGGATTTTATGAATAGATACGCCTCAAATTAGTCAGCAGCACCTCTGATACGGTATAAACTTACATTTATTGAAAATATATCCTCTGAGTATTGAGTTCTCAAATAATAAGAGTAAATAATAAATGTTTCACTTTGTGTCCAGTGAGGGCTTCCATTTACTTTGGTTTCCGTAAATGTTTCACCAAATCTAATGATGTGAAAACGACCTTCGGGTGAATCCAGCGAATTGTTTGCGAGAATTTCTCAGGGAAAATAGCGGCCGCTCGAATCTTTGCCATTCACAAAAGGTTTCGTAATTAAAAAAACAAGATAAGATCGGTGACTACTCGTATTCTAGAGCATTCAATTCCATCAAAGAGTTACGGAGAGAGAGTCAGCATCTCGACTTTCAAAGTAATTCAACTCTTTAGGAATGAAACGCACTTCCTTTTATTTAATTACGTGAGAGAAACAAGAACTGTGAGTGACGTTAGCTTCTATCTCACAAATTGACCGAATACGAATCGTCTACGTAAAAAAAGAAAATCTTTAATTGTGTGAAATGAAATATTTTTTAATATTCCTACAGGTTCAAAAGCTAATTATAACGAGGATTGGCTAATTATCCCTACTTTTGCGTACGGCTTAAGAAACAGTTTCGATGCAATTTGCAAGACTGCTCCCACAAAAAAACTAAAAATTGATTTGAAAAATTTTATGAAAATCTATTGACAGCTTCAGTCATGCAAGTATTCACAAGTTACAGACTACATGTCATTTATGTACAGGGTGGAACGCGGTAAGTTGCTGATTTGGGAATGAAATAATAAATTATGATCATTAGAAAAAATTATTTTATATTTGAATTATACTGAACTGTAATGCAATTTATAAATTACATGGTTTTAAACAGTGTATCTGGCA
>VOMN01059839.1:0-21780 GCA_014899125.1 Orchestia grillus
GCAAATTTCGTCCGAATTGCATCACAAACAAAAAAGTTTCAAAAAAATTGAGGCGGTTCCCCACTATCTTGAGTGTTATTCATCCTTCAATGAGCAGCTAGGAATCTCATTGAAAATATTTGATTAGACTAGATATCCTCCTAACCTAACATATCCTGTGAATGTCAATCTCTATGGAAGAAAATTGATAAACCATAGCTCATCACTCATAGCATGCCTCCTGAAGGGATTTAATGGAGTAACAATTCCTGTACACACTGGTGCTGACTGGATCAATCAGAAATTCCTTTATAGTGAAGCTTAAATAGTAATAAATATAAAAAGAGGTACATACCAATATAGGTAGATATTCTGTAAGAATATCAAATTATTAAACATCACCGAAGGAAAATTTCTTACAGCATGCCTCACTGTTAGTAATTCAACATTGATAACCATCATTACTTAGGGCAAATACATATTTGATGGCCCAAAAAACCAATTGCTATTAAGATGAACTTTTAAACACCGTCAAGCAGAGAAGTAGAGCCTACTAGGAGCACCTGGAGTAGACAGCATGAATGGCCTGCTCTGTATACTGAAGATTGTTTCACCTTTTAAGTGTATAGAATTTTTCATATAAAAAATTAAGGCAATAAAGTANAGTCAAACATCTTACCATATATTTTGCTTACAAAACATTAAAATGACTTCATTGGAATTGGAAATTTCAGAAACAAGGAATATTTTTGCAGTTTTTTCACAGTTGGTCCTGCTAAGGTTTAAGGGAGAAAATTTTGAAAGGTCACAATCCACAATTTATCTACATAAATGTTAACTGGAGAACTCCACTATCAGAAATTATTTACCTTGAATAAAGAATGCCAGCTATTTCCTCATCTCTACATGAAATGCAATCTAAAGAGAAGAGAACGAAGAGAAGGAGATGGGCCCATTTAAATGGACTAAAGAAAATGTGGAATCTATGCACAGGTGTATTCCTACACTGTCAATTAAGAATGAAGAGAAAGAAAAGATGAAAAAAAAATGGCAAAGAAGACATCAAAATGGAAAGAAGCAAAGTGGGCACAAGCAATAAATGCCCCAAAGGCCTACTTCTAGCTGAGATAATCCAACAGTGCTCCCCTAGGGTTGTGCATTTTAGGTGAGTTGGAGCACTTAATAAACGTTTTAACAAATATATTTTCTTAAATGAGCTTATTTGTTTGGAAACAAAACCCTCATTATTGCTCAAAGTGGTTAGTATTTCAAGTTTTTGTGCTTCACAATTCCATCTTTTTTTATGGAGGGTGACTGTGCAGGATGAATTTTACTGCAATTTGACTCGTATACAAATCTTTTACACTAAGCCCCACAAAAATGAAGTAATTCAACAAGTTCATCGAAAATATGCTTTATATCTTCCCACGCATGATTGTGAATTTTTTCTACATTTACGTGAAACTAGCTTTTCAGTGAATATTCTTGACAAAAATATTGCATTATCAGCTGTTGGAATGTGGTTCAATTTGAATCATCAAGAAGACTCAGACACTTTATGAGCTGTTGACAACATATCAACCACATCTGATGCACTTATAAAAGCAGAATGCCAAATTATATTCCACAATGTTCTCCATTATCAGCAATATGAAAAAATCTTGTTGATCAATTTAGCATCAATTTCATATATCACTATAATCACATGCAATGCCAGAAAAAAAATTCTCAACAAAAATTTGAATGTAGGATTCTAAAATCTTTTTTGCAAGTGTCCTGAGTTGGTTCATATGTTGGGGCCATTCAGGATGCTATTTTTTTCTTTCATTACAAAGTACAACAGCGAAACAAATTTTAGCTTTTAACCCTACATAATCAAAATGACTACAAAATTACTTTGTTGGAGTCCTGTTCTACTAAATCCAACAAAAGAACTTTCAACATGATTCAAAAATTGTAAATAATAAGTTAATAACGATATCCTATGCATAGAGTTGAAATGAAACCAACTATTAGATATAATAGGTATTTAGTACAGAAACCTTTGGTATCCAAAAATTTGAAGAGTAAGTAGAGGATATTAGAAAAGTAGAACTAGATTCACCCTGAAACATGGTCACCTTTATTAACTTTTGCTAAAACTATGGATTACCAGTTACAAGAGGCATAGCTAAATTCATTTGCAATAAAATTTATTTCTGAATTTTCTTAACATAGAATAAGTTTATAAAATCCCTAAAAAATAATGATACCCAATAAAATTGGCATGTCTCAGTATTTCAAAGATATTTAGTTAAAAAAATCCATTCAAAATAACATGAGTTAATGAAGATTTTTCTACCACTGTCACTAAGGCTCACCAAGTGCATACATTAGACCAAGTAGCTTCTAAACTGAACTCAACTCGATTATTACTCATGGGTATTAATAGTACAGACATGCAGGCTCATGTGGCTAATTTCAACTATTTAGGCTCAGATTTACAACAGCTTTCAAGACCTACAGAGACTCCCAAGCTAGTAGCACACACATACTTGCACAGTTAACCATAGATGACTTTGAAAGCAATAAGTCTTGGCATTCTCATTCAAATCATAACCCTTTGATAATCCAAAAAATAATAATTTTTATTTCTTTGCAATAAATTTTTTCCAGTATAATTGAACTGTAACAAAATAGTTCAATATTCTAATTTATCAAAATACAACAATTTCCTAGCCACCAGAGCCTAGTAAAAAATGTTACATACACATTCAGAAAGTAATGCATCAATAGCATTTCTATAGGTCTATGTCTATGATTTGCATAGACTAACATTTTTGCTCTAAAAATAAAAGAAATATAAATAAGAAATTGATTTTGCCAAAATACAAATCAATTTATCAAAAATAGGGAGGAAATAAAATTTTCGATGATAATGAATGCAATTGAATAATGAGATATTTCAAACTTTCACTTTTATGTTTTAGCTAACATTTTACAATACATCAGCCTAGGTTCTATAAAAATTATGTAAAATTAAGTTATTTTGCATTTAACTATATCAGTGAGGCTATACACAAGATATTCTTTGCAGGATATGTCAACTGGAAACTTGGAATGTTGGGTGAATAAATATGAAGTGATTTATTGCTCAATCACATTTACAGCCTATTTTGTACAACACTTGAATTATGCTACAACTTATAAAAATTTTAGAAGACAGTTTAGGGAACCATGAAGTTTTTGAGGGCACCACTGTTTTAAAACTAAGAAAGAAATAAACAAAACTATTTTAAACAAACCAGACTACAATTTATCAGCACATCAGGTTTACCTTTAAGAAGCCTTTCCGTCGCTGAACAATATCTGATTTCTTGCAGTATGGCACAAAATCCTTGTAATGCTCCACACCAGCCACAACGTCATACATCTGCTGCATGCTGTACCTAACGATCAGAGAGGTTACATCTTTAGTCAATCTATTGGTGATTAGAGGCTGTAAAATAGCAAATACAGCTATGTTAAGTATTGAAACTTATAGTATATAAGTGAAGAAAATTCCTACAAACCTAATCATTATTAATTGGAAATGTTTTGAAGGCCAGCTCCATCATCACTTCATAAAAGATTCTACAAAGACCAACTGCAAATTGGAAATAATTTCACTGGTTAGTATCATTACTATTTTGTTCTATTTGGTGTTATTGTGCATTAACTTTCGGCTAATTGGCAATTTAAACAGAGAAAAATTGTAGGAAATTAAATTATTGTAATTAATAATTATAGTTGTTAGTAACTCTCTATCCACATCAAGTGTGATACAAAGAGGGCAAAGAGAAGAAGAGACCATCTAGACCAGACTACAACAAACACGGAATCTATGCACATGTGTGATCCCACAATGATTCCCTACACATAGAAACCATAAATTAAGAAATAAAATGAAGAAAAAACAAAGAAGAAAGAGCAAAAGTCTGAAAATTGAGAGAAGCAATGCAGATACAAAAGATTAAAGTCCAAAAGGCCTTGCTACAGTGGCATTCAAAATTAAAAACATAAAAGAAATCTAAAATACTTCTGTAGTTTCTTAAGCAAATTTCCTTAAACTCTCACAGATGGTAAACAATCTTCATTCTCATACATTCTGCATATTTTCATGTAGTATGAAATGAACACAGGAAGTTTTAAGATATGTATTGTTTTTTAGATGTCCAAATTAAGGAACAAATTTCAAGTAGAACAAATTCAAGAAAAATATGAAGTAATTATCTATCATCTAGGATTTAGAATGAAAAATTTTTAATAACAGCTGCGCATCTTCACACACAGTATTTCACCACTTTGGCAACCTGTAACTGTAAATTTTGCTAATATTTCCTGTAATTCAAGTCCCAAATCTTCAACATTTGACAAATTTTAGTCCATAATTTTTTGTCTCATAATTTTCCACAGGTTTTTATGGGGTTTATATCTGGATTTTGAGCAGACCAGTCCATGAGATCTATTTTTTGCTGTTTAGATAGTCTAGTACAAATTTGGTACAGGTATTTTACTATCACAATTTCCCAACACAGGAACAACAGGGTTTTCTAACAAGTTTATAAGTATCTCAACTTTAACTTTTGTATTTAAATGCACCTCATCAAGAGGTGACATACCTTGACTAGAAATCATTTCGAAGACCATAATTCTGCCTCTACTGAATTTTACAGTCTTCTTGATGCGATTTTCATTCAAAGATTGGCCTCTTTACCTTTTCACATATTGCCTACCATCACTTCCAAAAACAGTGAACTTCAATTTGTCACTGAAAATAGTTTGCACATCATTTTCTAACCAAAGCACATTTTTTGGCAAATGCCAATCTTCCTGCTTTTTTTCAATCAGCAAGGGCTTCTTCTGAGGACTATGAGCAAAAAGCCTTATTTCATTTTCAACTTTTTTGATATCCCACCTGCAGTTTGAAAGAAATCTTCCTATACAATGCATTGCAACATTTTGTCCTCATTAGCAGAGTCTTCTGAAGCCGTCCAGGTTTCTTCCCACTATTACTGCTACCAGTGTTATTAGATACTGTTAGGATTCTGCTGACAACACTTTTTGAATGGTTTACCTTATCTGCAATTTGTTCAATTGATTTATTATCCTTTCTTAGCTTCATAACTTCAGATTTAACCAAAGCATCAACCTTAATGCATCAAGACATGGTTAGCATACTATAGTGATTTTAAACAACCATCACAGTCTTAACCTTCAAATGGCTTTATCAGGAAATGGGATAAATGAAAATAAACATGCATTTCTTCTAATTTGTTAGTTACTCTTAGAGACTTCAAAAACAATACATATTTCAAAACTTGTTTGTTCATTTTTGTCCAACCTGAAACTATGCTAAATGCTGAAGATTAAGGATTATTTATCTGAAAATATGAGATAATTTGCTACACCAACTACAGAAATATTATAGTTTTCCTTTTTTGCCTTAATTTTGGATGACAGTATATCTGAGGTAACCTAACAGTGCTCCCTCTCCTGGGGTCACCAGTCCTCATAGCATAGGATAGACAAAGGTAACTAACCTAACCCTATCCCCGCTAGAGGTGTCGAATATTGAAACATCTCAAAACACGTTGGTCGCAGCATGATCGTCCAGTGGCCATTTCGTCGGAAGAATAACACATGCTGGTATGTCACTTTACAGTCAATTAGTCAAGTTAATGCTTGTTTACAAATGCCTATGCCACAGGTACTCTACGAAACCCACGGATTATCCACTATGAGACTGTGGAGGTGAGAACCTAGAAAAATTTTCTGTCTTATATAGCCATTACCATTCAAATCCATGAGAAAAAACAGGGTTATAGTATTATTCTTCCACCTTCATACCTACCTACCCTAGCACCCAACAATTATAAGGTATTGTTACTGGGGTCTTATTCAGTAACTCTTTATGCACAAACCTAAAAGTGCATTTATTGTAAATATTCCTTGTTCTTTAAATATATATATATATATATATCTTATTCACTCTCATGTAATTTTAACAAATGTATCATTATTTTCAGTTCGTGAGTAAATACTAAGTTTTCCAGTGCTTGCTATGTCCACTATGCAGCTTTAAAATAAATATAAATTAAGTAGCATAAAAGAACTCAAGTTAAAACTCCTGAGGTAAGTTTTAGTGTTTTTCTATATTCTACTAATCAGGTAAAGTGTTTGCTTTACATACTGATTTGCATTCTTACAACATTAATTTTGGTTTTTAGTTTTATTAATTTTAATTATGATTTTGTTTAGTTACTTGGCAAGCTTCATTTTGAAGTTGATATGGTTCAGTTTATTTTGTATCCATTATCCTTTGGTTGCTTTCATTGGCTTGGTTGCTTTCATTGCTCATCCTTATCCTTATTTCCCCCCATTATCAATTTGATGATTTATAACATGCAGTTTTAAGGTTACCCTTGCCTATTTAAAGTTAAGTCACGTCACTTTGATCCTTCCAGGGGCTCCAACGGAAGGTAATTGTAAAGATAAGTATTATTCATTTTTGGTATTATTTCCTTTGTTGCAGTGGTTGACCTGTCCACGTTCTGGCTAGGGGGCTTTGCTCTGGTTAGGGACACTTTGACTAGGGTCGCTCTGGCTCTGGCTAGGGATGCTCTGGTTCGGGGAGCCTGATAAAGCCACATTACTTGTACATAACATTTGCCACATATCTTTCAATTTACTGTTAACATCTCCCTGTGTTTCATTTCTTCTTTAATTAGGGCTATTGCCATCCGTTAATAATTAAAGCAGATAACGAGTTTATCTCACCCGCGTAATTCATGCCCGGCAATAATAGATTAGACAAACTCCTACCAGCAAGAGGAAAATTTCTCAAATATACTCATTTGATGAATAAGCATTTTCCACATTGAAAATGCATTGATAAAATATTTACCATTTAAATATTTTTTCCCTCAAAAAGACATGTTCTAATAAGTTCTACAAGTTAAGATGTATTTCTGACCAACATTATCAAACAGTGAATAAACGAAACTGACCTTATTTACAATATTCCAAACATAAGATGTTAATAAAATATGCCATAGAAAGGACTTTGGGGAAATCACTACAATAGCTCATCCATGAAACCTAGATATGACATATTGACAGTAGCATGACCACCCGTGATCATGCCACTGCAAGAACACACACTGGTGCCTCACTTTATTGTTAACATGAAATACGGTTGTATTTCATGAAAAATTTGACAAAAATTTAGAATCAATCAATGCATGAAAAGTCATCAAAATAGAAAGAACTAATAAAGAACACTTACCCTATCAAACGTCTTTCAGAATATTCTTTGATACGATCATCTGAAGAAAAGCTGAAAAATCCTCGAGTTTGCTGTAGATCTGGCAAACTTTTAACAGACAACAACATCAATGGATTTACTATACAATCTCCATGATTGAACCTTATATCATGAACTCTTGAATGACTTTTGGCTCCAGCCACTAAATAATTGGATACACTTTTATTCTTCTGAAAGATGTAATCATCATTAGTAGAGTGATTGCAGTTTTTATAAGCTTCAGCATAGCATAATTTGTTACGCTCATGTAGTTGGTCCGAAACCAAGTCCAAGTCTTGACATTGGCGAGACAGGGAGCAAGGACACGATTCATGCTTCCTTGGGGGCTCCTGAGGGTCAGTCAGAACCAGACGATGGTACAAACAAGCCTGGCATCTGAAACGAAAAATAACGCAATACAATAACTGAACAGCTGATGAAATACTCAAACTGCTACATATAGGTAATTTAGTCAGTTATAATAAGAATTTATCAATCATTGTTGATTTTAGCATAACGGTTCAGGGCTCGGGGTTCTATGGCAGGGCTTCTTGACTTATTTTGGGGGCTCTATGGTGCACTGGGCACATGCTCCATTCTCAATTGAGGAGGCCATGGTTCAGCTCCCGACCTTGCATGCAGATTTTCATAAAACCTGAGAGCGTTAAACTCGGTCACGGCGGTATACACCCTATATTAATGATATCTCTTATGTGGTAGTAATTACAGGGCAATGAAAATCCCAAATTACACTATACTTGTCAACTCAGTTGAATAGATGGTTTCTTTCTTCATTATGTTTAGCTATTCATCCAATTTCATGAACTCACCATGCTTGCAAGAAAAAATGCACAATGACATAGGAAACTTCTATCAAAGTTAAAGAATTACAAACTTTAACACTAGGGTTGTGGAGTCAGAAGGTACAAGGTCCAATTCTGATTCTGACTCATGGAATTCCAAAATATTCGACTCCAACTCCCAACTCCACAGCAATCAAAATTAAGTTAAGATAATCAACAATAAAACAAAATATGCTATTCATATATTTTCATATGTATACTTTCATGTTTTTTTTTGCAGCTGCAAAGATAATGGAAACCCTGCAAAGAAATGTTTCTTGGAACTGAGGAGTGCCATAATGCTCAGATAGCAATTTCAGGAAATTGTTTGGATGAAAATTTCAAGATAATTACATTGCCAGAATATCAAGAGTTAATTCTACTCGCAACAGAACATTGATAAGCAGGCTTCTTTCCACTCTTGGTTATCAGAACTCATACATGTTTTTTAGTGCTATTCATCCCTAAGTTATTGTGGTTTCGAGAAACCAGAAATGACCTTGATAAGTGAAAAATCACGAAGTAGTGTCACCCTCTCATTTTTAACATATGTATATTTTTTGTGCATGTATAATACCAATAAGTGTATATGAAACCATATAAATGCATATGTTATCAATAGAACATAAAGAATAGTTTCAAACATGTAAATAAAATCATAACACAAATAAGCTCGGCCAATCAGCTTGTGAGATTCCCGGGTCAGGAGGGATATATCAATTTCTTTATAATGACAATTCAAATTCAATCAATGAACAAGTTCTTCATTTTTACAATTCAAGTACTGTTTCAACTTTCAAACAATTTAATAATGCAACATAAATTTGCTAACTCAGTATTTTCATTATCAATTAATGAATGTTACAAAGGATAATAATTACTATTGTCCAAGTTGATATGAAGATGCATATTTTCCTTAAATATACACAAGTAATTATAAGTAAAAGTATAATTATACAGTTTTTAGTTTCTTGTTTTCATCCTATTTACTGAAATGTTGACACTATCTAGTTACAAATACCACCTCAGATATTACTGTTGATATAAAAAACAAATGCCAAGCATACTTCAATAATGTGCATATATTGATTTCATTATAGAATCTAGAATTCTACTGTAGTTAGTATATATAATGCTGATAACAGTAACACAAACTAGGACATATTAGTAAATTGGAAATATAATAAAAAAGGTTACAAACAAACATTATAGGCTAGAAAATTGAAATTTGGAAATACATATTCAATAGTTTGTCCTCAAAAATGAGATGCCTTTGGTTAGTTACCCCATCATTGCAGTCTTTGGTCTGTGCATAGTTGAGTAAAGACATCAAAGGGTTAATAATGATAATTCGTCAAAGAAGAGCCCATGAGTGTTTGCTTGAGTAGCAGGTAAAAATAAACATACAAAGCATGTTAAGCAATGTTTAATTGGACTCAGACTCCCAGCATTCTTCCAAGTCCAACTCTACATCCAACTTCTCCCAAAACCTTTAACTCCCTTCAACTCCACAACCCTGCCTAGCACAAATACTAATTAACAGATTGTCTCCAAGCATAAGAGGATTGAGAAATCTGACAATACACAACAAATACAATTAATTTACCTTCAGTTCCATTGTTGGAGGGTACCATGATAAATAGCGCATAGACATTATTGTAGCAATAAACCTAGAAGGAAAAAATAGACTGCTTACACAAGCACATCTCCATTCAAAACCTGCAACTCATAGATTCATTTAGGTAGAGTGATATCTGAACAACAAAGTGACCCAATATATTAGCAATTCAGCCAATGCAATTGCTGGGTTAGAGTTTTGTTTCACATTATGAGCCCAATTTCAAGATGAGAGTCAGATTCAGTAAGCAGCTGCTAGCTGGGATGTAGCACTCATTCTTCCTCACATTTTCAGCTTAAGTAAGAGTTTTAAGATAAAAGTATTTCATGTTATTAGCTCCTCCAGAAAAGAAAATCAATTTGTACATCAGGCCATCATCATACAGCATTTGAGGGAGCTAAAAAAGACTCTTCCAATGAAATAAAATTCTTCTTGAGAAATGTGTTGAAGGAATATATCATTTTGATTTCTTAAAATCACAAACCCCAACTGGAAATAAATGTACCAAAATAATAGAAGTCATAGTAGTAGTAGTAGTAGTAGTAGTAGTAATAGAAGTAGCAAATTAAACTGCAGCAGCTGCTGTCTCAGATTACCATGCACTAAGAGACGGGACCATTTAATATATGGACTATAGCAAATAAGTAATCTATGCACAAGGTCCTGCACAGAATTTGCTCTGTATAGAAACAGTAATTCAAAACTGAAGAGAAAGAAAAGACAAAGATGAAATAGCAAAAAAGGTGTGAAATTTGAAAGAAGTAAAGTGGGCTAGAAAGATAGGTTCCAAAGGCTTATCTATAGCTGAGGTAAATTAACAGTGCTTATAATTTAATTGCTTACATTTGAAACTTTTCTTTCATGATCTCAAGTGATGGAAAATCTTAAACTTTTATGCCTTATTCACATTTAATCAATTTCTGGTATAAGATCAGATGTAGAAAACTGCACTCTCTAGAGTCTTATCTAGCTGGAAATGAGTGAAAATCAGACAATAACTTGCTAAAATCACCATGAAGTAATTAGCTGGTGCTCTGGATAACTTTAGCCTATTTGAGTCTAATCAATTTTCATCATTTCTGGGGCACAATTATTTTGAAGTGAGCTTATTTTCAGCATTTCTTTAGGCAGTGTTTAACATAAGTCATTTAGAATTAATCAGGAAGGCCATGCACATATAGTTTAGGCCTCCCTTCCAACAGTATTGCCAACAAATTGATTTCTAAATAGATGATGAAAGACAGGACACATAGGTAGTACCTGACATAAAATAATAAATTGATGAATAAATACAAAAAAATACAAAAGAATAGGAGAACTGCTGAGCAGCAAAGAATGATCATTGCTAGAATGGCAACCAAAGCAGCAATGAGGACTTAGAATGAAACTCAGATAGTGCTCTTGTGTGGCCAAGGCTACCAATGGGGTTGATGCACTCCCTTAGAACCTCAGTATGGGATACCCCTTACAGTGTGATTACCCATAACATAGAATAAGCTGACCTCACAGTAGCCTATGATAGTATGGCCCATTCACTGTCCCTTAAAAGCAAGACATTGAGAAAATATAAACTCACCACAGAAATTCATTAGTTATTAGAACCTGATTAAATCAAACAAGTCAACAAAAAATTTACTAAAAAGTTAATTTTTACACCTGGATTTTCCAAGCCAACACTGAACTAAGCTACAATAAACTTTCAATAATCCAAACTTCATTTGTCTGGATATTGGACAAATTGGGACAATTTTTGGGATTGAACACCTGTGAAAAAATCTGTATTTGGCCAAAATTGTACAACAAAATTCAGATTCTGATATATAAATAATGAGGTTCAATGAAAAAAGTATAATGCAAGCAATATATTTTAAAATAGGATTTCTTTCCTTGGTGTTTAATGAGTTTTCACCATGTGTATAATGTGCATTTGAATGTAGATATATTAAAATAAATCATATTTATTTAACCAGGGTTATTTTATCAATACACACATATTTACAAGAACTTCCTAAAATCTAGAGTTTTAAAAATCAACATAGATTTCCCTTGCAAGGTCCAGATCATTGAAGGTTTGCTATATTTAAATATCATCTTGACAGGCCTTCTTAGGTCATTTAGTAAATTAATGACAGCAATGAAATGCTTACATTTGTACATGACTTCTTTTTAGGGCTTTCAAAATTTTCAATTTCAAACTATTTTCTCAACTGAATGAAACATAGCATATGGGTAGCTCATACAATCCTGTTCTCAAACTTGCAGAAAAATAGAATTGTAGAGATCTTTCAAGGAATAGAATACTGCTCATTTGGAAAAGTATAACAACAATAGAGATAATTTTACATAATGTGATAGTACATTCTGGGATATCTTGAATTATAGGTAGTTATCTATTTATTTCAATACACATCGATTGGAGACCAATTGTAACTTGAGTCAATACACCACTTGAGCATATTTTTGGGTATCAACAGTTGAGGTAGAGTAAGGAACCTAATTAAAATGCCTATAGAACTCAAGAATATGCATGCAATCCTAGCATAGGTATCACACTTATTTTATGCATTATTTGGAATATATTAAACGAGTTTAGCTCTAAAAGCACATATATTTTGAATACTTTAACTAATGCCTTCTAGAATATTATTTGATACAATCATTTGAAAATTCTAGCCTGAAATATTTTTTCATTGAATTCATGATACTTTTCTGCATTTTTGTCTCTGTTACACATCAGCTTGATATTGATCTCCTTTAACTGAAGTGAAACAAGTTTTGCAGGCGCCTAGTCTTGACAATATTATACTATTTTGAACTTGTTAGACAAGAACATAGTAATAGATTATTAAGACAAAACATGGCATATCTTGATAATGCGCATATCATTACTCAAGCTACTTTTTATAAACAGCTGGAACCAAACTGCATTATTGTATAATGTTAAAACACTCAATACATACCTTGAAAACCGACGAAAAGTTGATACAGCCGTCAGGTTCATGGTTTGATTCATTGCAAAATTTTTTCATTACAATATTTACTTATAACAATATTGGCTATTACTGCAAGAAAGCACATTAAATTAATTATTTAAGAAAGCACATTGCCAACTTGGAAACTTACTAGAAAAGTATCAATGGTATTCAGTCATCAAAAATATCAAAGAATAAAGGTAAGAAACTGACAACAAATTTGAAAAAAATGAACAAAATATTCACACAATTAAAATATCACCATAAAAATATTGGCTCACAATTATGAAAAGCTTTGTTGTCTGTATTCAATTGAGGAATGGCTCAATGGTGCAGTAAATAACAAACTTTACTTCATGTTAGGAGACCCCAGGTTTGTGAATTTCAATGAGACACAGTGTGCTTCTTATTGAAAGAGTTTTAATCTCACATTCCCCACTGTACTTACATATGATTTCAGTAATTGTAAAATGTTCTAAAATAAATCTGTTGCACTGTGTATCAAATCTGTTAGAATGATTCTTTCCTCTCAACTTGAAATACCGCCATGCAAGGCTACTTAGTACAAGTGTCCCACACAGCATACTGAGGACTGTAATCCTCAAAATATTGAGAATTTCTCAAATCTAAAATTTTGAAAATAAATTTTGATATTACTACTATACATTCGGCTAAGAATACATACATTTGAATCAATCCATTTACATGTTCAAAAAATTCCATAAATAATAAGAAAAAGCTATATTTTTGTCATTTTTTTCAAGTTGGTCCTAAGGCCTGAAGGGAAAAATATAGAAGTCAAAGTTAACAGACATTTTATGTTATATGTAGATGGGATTTAACCATAGAATCCAACTATCAGGAATTACCTACCTTTTACAAAGCCCTTGCTCCTACTAACTGGTGATATTCAAAACACCACATCAGAATGATTAAGGAACCCTACCCTACTAATGCATGTTTATATGAATTTTTGTCCATTATATGCATATACGTCTATAAAACAGCTAAAATGTTTATTCTGGTTTAAGGGTGGTTAATATTTACAGGTATTTGTGCAACATAGCCCACATGTTCACCAACAGTGAGAAATCATGGAATGATTTTTGCCATGATTTGTCTGATATGGGAATCTTTGGCTCTCAACCCAATGGAAGACGAGATAGTTTGGCAAATCCATCAGATGAACAGTACAAATATTATCCTCACACAGCAGCATAATAATTTATTCACAGATTTTCATGAATTCTAGATTTGAAAAGCAGCCTAGGCAGTGAGTGTACTTGATCAAGAGTTTCCCTTGCGTGAATCAAGATGTGGTCACATTTGAATTGAGATGTCATCCCATATAAAATGTGATTATAACTCATACATTTTTTTGAGCTGTAGACAACATATCAACCATATCCAACAAGCAGAAAACCAAATTTCAACACCCCCTGTTTTTGAATATTGGCCATCTAAAAATATCAATGGGGTCAAAAAATCTTTATCACCAACTTGGAGATCAATTTTGTATATTGCTATGATCATCTACCAAGCTGGAAATTTTTTTACCAAAAAATAATTTCAACTTCTTAACCATTTTTTAGCAAACGCTCCAAGTTGCCCAAAATGCTGGGGCTACTGCTACTCCAAATGCAATTTTACATTTTATTACAAACTACAATCAGTTGCTAAAACCTTTCCATACAAACCATTTCATAGTCCTTACAATAAACTACGAAATGACCCTAAATATGATGCAATAATTGTCAATAGCAGGAAGTTATGAATAAAAATTTTGAAAAGCATTTTGAGTAGCCCCACATGACAGTACTGCTCATCAACTGCATTCACCCAAATTTTTCATAACATTCATGCTCTTTATGTTCAAAAATGGAATGTCAAATTGTTTCTTCCATTACATTGTAATGCTGTGTACACATCCTAGTTTTCCCTACATTACTGTTAATGTAAGAAAATTTTTACCCATCTTTAAATGTTTTTTTTTTACAAGGACTGGCCAATGCACCTGAAGTTTGTCTACTGATATATATGGATATTTTATGTATTCAACTTACAGTGTATATAATTGGATTTATGTTTACTTTTTGCAGGATTGACTTTATCTTTACACAGGACTAGGATTTGTTACATTAAGCAAATGCTGCAGTCACCATCAACCAGAGCAGCATTGAGACCTTGAACAGTGAGGGTGGGTGAAAGTTAGGAGGTTCAAACAAGAAGGTGGAAGGTGATTATAATAGGCACTCCATTTTCAAGGATTAACACACACCACTACTAGCAGCAATTCTACAGAAAAGCACCCATTCAATTTCAAGACAGTTAAGCTTCATCTTATTTTCAGAGTTTGGGAGCAGATTCAGACTACCTTCTTCCTACTGGTTGTTTAAGTAGCCTTCATTTCAAATCCAGCAAGACTTCAAAGGAGACTCAGCCATCCAGCTTCAAAAACATATTTTACTAGACTTCTTGACATATGTTTCTTTGTCCACATCTACTGAGCAGCTGCTCTACAGTTGGACTAGTAATTCACTTCAGAGATAAATCAGGAAGTAAAATGCTGGAGATATTGCAGTAGGTAATATTCTATATCTTTGAGACTATCCCACACTTTGAAATAGAATGTATAAGAAAGAGGTGACTCTTGCATGGACAACATATAGTTGAAACAGAGCAACTTTTTTCTTGAAAAATACCCAGATAAGAATTCCAATTAAATCCACTGCCTAAACACATTGTCTCCAAATGTATGTCTGTATCTAATCTGTTTTTGTGGTCTAAAATTAAACATGCCTACATTATTATAATTATTATTGCTCTTTTTTTGCTCAAGTTCATGATGTTTATACATATTTCAATAATTCAAATATGAAGGTTTCCTGTAACTGCAAATAAAATGAGTGTTGATCCGCAGGTAAACTATTACACATCACTGCTTGGTGGGTACACCATTATCACAATCTAAGCAACGTGTTGAGAAAGGAAAAAACCTGCATTGCTGGATTCTATTTATCATCTCTATGTGTCTATCCAGGTTTTGAAATTATTTTGCCTTATTTTAGTTTTCTGGCAAGTTTTAAATTATGACAAAGCTGCACAAGGATTAGAATTTTGTGGTCACATTATGATGGTTATTTTACTTACAGTACCTTGATTCATTTTTAGTTAGGAGACCAATGATCTTTAGGTATTCACAAAGCTGGTACCAATTATGTTATGTTCGGTTTGGTAAGTTAAGATTTATTTTGATAATTGGAGATAAATGCCAAATCCTGATTGGTGTAGCCCATAAAAATGTGTAGTGAATTCTCATTACCATTAGCTTCTGTGACTATCTCATCCATTTTCAATAGATGCTTCAAATATCTTCCCACATACTTTTTTATGTGCTTTGATATCTTTCAAAAATTAATTTCTGCAACTAAAAAAAATCCTTTCTGATGATACTACCTTGAACATAGCATTATATAAGGGAATGCCCAGTACACAACACAATGCTGAGTGATTTTGCTGATACACAATGCAGTAAATATAAACTAATAATATGAATCAATTTCAGATACTTGTAGTATGTTGTCAGTAATTATGGGTCTCATTTTTCCCAACCATGGATTAAGGAGCTGGCATTTCTGTGCCCAAAGCACAAGGAGAGTTCTTGTTGGAGATATCCAGGCTTATAGTCAAATATTGGTAGTAATCTTTATGAATTTATGAGCTTATTTGTCAAGAATCATTAAGCAGAAAAATTAAGCGTCAAACTATGCTCAGTTTAAATTACACCACAAACTGCTAACTAAATTCTTTCTTTTATTTTGAGTTAGAACATTTAGAGATTGCAGGTACTGCAATCTTGTATGATGAAGGGAAAGATTCTCATCACTATCAATGTTTAGTAATAATAGGGTGTAATTTGAATCTAATATCAAATCTAATTCTTAAAAAATTAAGCACAGACATTACTATGAACAGTTGATTGCAGGACTATTAACCTCTGTGAACAGTTACCTTTTAAACTGAGAGTAGCTCTGTTAGATGAATGAGACAACTTACAGAAGTAGCAAATAAAAGCTCTGCAGGTAATGGACATCAACAACTTCCTATATTTCCTGAATCCAGAATAAATGAGCTATATTAAGATTTGCCTGGAGTTGAAACTGCCTGTCCTATGGCACTATAATAATAGCAGCAACGATGATAACTGGTGCTAAGGGGAACGAGTCATTCGATCATTGAGCTGAAGCGTTCATTTTTCTTGTTCTGTTGCGAGACATTGTTGAATTATACCTTGACGTAGTTTGGGTTTTGGATAGTTTCCTCGTCTTATCTAGCTTTCAATAGAGTTTTAGAACAGCAAGTTGAAGCATATTTTACACTTTTTACTGATAGGCCACGACGCAAAAGCAAATGTGGCCAAGGGACAGTGGCACCCTAATCATTCCACCGATCAATTACTATGTACGTGATCTGTGATCACTCCCAATGTACGATGCAACTTCTTTCTTCTTTTGTCACAGTTTTAGAGGAGCTTCGGAGTCAAGTCCATGCAGCCCTAAGTTGGTACCAAGATTCAGTAGTTCCTGTAAGCTTGGACGTAGCCTGGCCATAGGAGTGACCGCTCATCACCAAACAGGATGGGTGGTTTCAATTGTTTTTCTACCCATGATAGCAACTATTTGATTTACATTAAAGGTTAAAAAAGTAAGATGAAACAGTAAAGCTAGTATAGATTAGGAGGTAGGTCTGTAGGTAACTGCTGCATGCCCAACAGTGTGCCACATATGAGTTTCTACGTTTACTTGAAGGTCCAGCCTGTGAGTTGGACCAGCCTGGAGCTTCCATCTGCCAATTTGGCAATAATCAAGATTGAGTGCTGAATAAACTCCTATGGGCAGGGCTCTAAAGGAGTTTTAGCTCGTGGGTGCTGCAACACTGAGGCAAATAGCAACAACCTTCACATGTGCAGTCTTTACAATCCTAATGGATCTGCTCAGGATACAATGCAACTCGACTTTCTGGGACGCAATAACCATCTTTTGGCAATAGCCTACTATCTTAGATTCGCGGACCCTGTAATTCAGCTATCGTCCGACTTTTAAGAAAAATTTGGCAGCAGATATATTTAACTAATTACTTATTCGATTTTCAAGTGCTTTACCAGAGGTGAGCATACTCGAATTTTTATCTGTAGCGTAACGCGCAATTTTTCCAACGAATCTGCAGAGCACATAGAAGCAAAATCTTCAAAAATGTGGGGCACTACAGCGGAAGAACAACTTGTGCATGTCAGGTGATGATAAGGGGAGCGAATCAGTTGATCATTGTCTCAACTGTACCATATGTCGTGACGAGTGACCGTAACTAGACGTATATTTGCTGTTTGACTTTTCAGATGCTATGTTTATAATATTCTCTTTTGCGTCTATGTTCAAATTGTCAACTGTGATTCATTTTTGCGAGTTTTGTTTTTTAGACTAGATAGTGACGTGTGTGTTTTATCAAACGAGTGTTCCCTCAGTGAAAAACGTGTGCATTTGATTTGCTATAAGTTCGTTCGGATGGAATAGCTGCAGGTAGATGGATGATTCGGTGAATGAGTTGTGATTCGTGGGCATAGATGAGATTCTGCGAAAGCTTAGATAAGAAGAGTGAGACACCAATTGACGAAGTGGCTTTTGAATACAGGCGGAGCTTGAGTGAAACAAAAAAGAAACTGGAAGAGAGGAATGGAAGATTGCTGGCTGAGATTGCGATACTGGAGAATGAATTAGAAAGTGTCAGAGAGATGAAAGGAGGAATAAATGGGCAAGGTGAAAAGAAAGTGTCTGAGAAGTGTGTGAAACTGAGAGCAAGAAGTGTAGAAAAGCGTGTGAAACTGGGAGAGAGAGGTATACATGAAAGAATGAAACTGAACAAGAAAGGTATTAGAATTATCAACTTCCAATTTGCATTTCATATTTAGGGTAAACTCACTCTTGCCTTAGCTTTGTGGGCTCCGTGGCATAATGGTAGCATGGTGGTCTCGTAACCGAAAGGACCTGGGTTCAATACTCTGCTGAGGGAGGCATTTTCACGTGACTGCAGAGTACTTCCCTTAGAAAAGAAAGTTTAAACCTCACATTCCCCACCCCACTAGTAGTTGAAGGCATTCAAAATCCAATGATTGGAATTAATAAAGGTTATACTTCCGTAGCTTGGGCATTTCTCTTTCTTCTATCCGTGTCATTGTTGAGGCAGCACGTCAGCTCGTAGTCTCCAATAAGTTGTAAATAAAATACTCAGTATTCTGATTGAGCAATTCATTTAAAAGTAAAACAAGGAAAATGATCAAGTAAAAAAAAGTGTTTGAATCAAAAGTACAAACACCGGAGTGATTAGCGTTAGAAGTGAGCGCGAGCTGCGCAAACCTCTTCGTACGAGTGTCAGATCATTACCGCCTGTAGACGACTTAGGCATAGATCAATTACATAAGGATTGATCTGTAACTTAGGCCGTTCTCAGTCTATCAGGAAGGGACCGTTAGCGATTAGTCACGCATACCACAGAAAGAAAGAAAGAAAAATCGTTTATTCCGTTATCATTCACATATAGAGCATGGTACATCGGGTTTTCAATCAGTAAAACTACAGCCTTAAAATTAAAAATGTGAGAGTCAAGTGACATTTCTGGTTGTGGTCAGTGACTACAACCTTGAAATTACGGGTGGAGGTTGCATTGAAACCTCGAATTGTGATTCATAATTCTATGCTCACGAAAAGTGAAATACTAACTCGAAGAACATCTTAAGTCGCCTGGTCATTCGTGTTTAAGGCTCGGAGAGATCTGGAGGCCGCCAGCGTGGGATGCAATTCGTCTGTACCGGAAATGACATTGTTAGCGCTCAGATAGAGCAGGGACTCCTGAATTCATCGATTCTGTCCAAGCCGCTAACCAAGAGGACTGAGAAATCCATAGGGGCACTCGACAGGAAACTGCAGGATGATGCAGCCACCGTCCTACGTGTGGTTCATACCGACCCGTGTCAATATTCTCCTCCTATTTGTTGCTTGTTGGCTTAACTGGAACCTATAAAAGGTCCTGACTTTGTGATGCCAGTAAATTCAATGTATTTATGTAAACAACGTTATAGCTCTACTCACATCAATTTTTCATTTGTTTTTCTTTCTATTTGTCTTGGTAGTCTTAATGATGGAGAAAACAATGTGATCCACCTCTGTATGTGACTGACTTAGGAATCAAATTTTTTATTGTTTTATCTTTTCACTCCGTAGAATCCGGAATAGATTTGAATTTTGTAATAATTTTTGCAGTTTATCTTATGTATAAAAGAATCTAGGTTACAGTATGCCATCTTTGCACTGTAATTACTACATTAAGAAATATTATCAAGCTTCACTTTTCGTGCTTAGGAGCGAATTTAGTATCCCGATCTGAAGTTTTAAACGCGACTTCTACACGTAATATTTATGTTGTAGTTATGCGAATACGTCGAGACTTTCATGTTTTTATTTTGAGCCTGTAATTTTAAAAATTGTAAAACATAAAGGTATATACTTTGTATGTTACTGTTTCGGAATAAACGATTTTTTTTCTTTCTTTCTAACATTGATAGCAAAGCTTTTATTTTCTTCGAAGCAAACATAGTTTAAGTAGGGAATAGAAAATACTGCTTTCATAACATCAGTTTAATTTTAACATCATGTGTATAACTTGGTGCTACATTGACTCAAGAAAAAATTGTATCGTTTTTATTGGACATACTAAGGTGCATATTTGTAGGCACGAAAAGTAAATTTGTCAAAACTTGAAAATTTCCCTCCACTCGATACATGCAGGTTTAGAAACCGGTTTGAAGCCCATAGAAGCGACTGCCGGTTTGCGTTTTTAGCCTATTAGTTATATGGGTTTTTCTCTCGGCTGCAAGCTGTTGAACTCAAGTGGCACCTCATAAAGCATTCTTGCATAAGGCACACCGAGCTTCTTCCACTCTCTTCTCCAAGATAATCAACATTGACCCCGTTCAGTAGGGTTGTAGAATTTGGTTGAGGTGTGGTTGAGCTACGGTACAGCAAAAGTACTTGGCCTATTTGCAAAGTAATGTGGAATTGCGATGGCGACTCTCGTGATATTCCGGTACGGCCTAGACACTTGTCAGTTCGTTATAAGCTAGACGATAAAAAAAGCCAATGTTTAACGTTGTATTGAATTATTCTTTAAGAAATACAGTAAGTATTTCTTCTTTAGCGATAATGGAATTAACAATCAACATTTGTGGTTTCAATTCAAAATATGCGAAAGGAAGAAAATTAGCGGATGTTTGTAGAGTGGCAAATGTAAAGTGGCCTTTCTATGATAAGTAAATGCAATCATCTCAGGAACTTGTGATTTTAGGACAGTTGGGTAATTTTTACCCACATTTTTAAGGCCAGTGAGATAATTTAACAGGAGAAACAAGATTAAAAACTTAAATTACACTATTTTCAAAATGAATTCAAATCGTTTAAAAGGAAATTGTTCTTGCGCGCATAATTTGTCAAAGTTCACACAAATTCAAGATTAAACGTCTCATATCACAGGTAATATCAGAATGCTGTGCGATGTCGCTACGATGTACAATCTCAGTACGTGAACCTAAAAAAAAGGTTACGACTAGAGCCAGTGTGTGTCCTGTTGCCAGCAGGGTTTAAAGCAGCGTTTCTCTCGTGAAGCTGCGTATTTTTCTGCGCACCGGCAACTGCTGATTCTTCATGTTTATTCTGTTTATATTTTATCCCAGACCTGCTCAAACTCGGTGTAGTTACACCAGCACACAAAGGTGGAGAGAAATATACCCAAAAAAACTGCGAGCCAGTAACCTCAACATCGCACGTCATAAAATTTTTTGAAAAAATAATTGTCAAAAATATGGTGCGTTACTTTGAAGACAATGGGCTCTTCAACGAACATTAGTATGGTTTTCGAAATGGGAGGTCGTGTCTCTCACAACTCCTCGAATACCAAACGATGATAACCGAAGCACTAGGGAAAGGGAATGCTGTGGAT
>VOMN01059844.1:0-27803 GCA_014899125.1 Orchestia grillus
CAAGTGCCCAGACCCAAGTGCCCAGACCCAAGTGCCCAGACGCACGGAACCGTTTACACGAGTCTCCCTTAGCTCAGACACTACGAACCTTTTCGGCTGAGCGTCATGAGAGTCGATGTTTCAGATTTATTTCCGCGAGAGCCATGAAATATTCTTTTAACGCTGAATACTACTAAAAGGGTTGAGTGATTTCAAGAAATCACAGGCATGGTTTATCTGAAAGTCAGATGCAATCATCACGAGAGTTGAATTTGATTCGCGAACTACAGACTTCGGACCCCTACTCCAGGCATGGTGCCGTGAGCTATCGCCTTCCTGTAGGAAAGTCCTGGACTCTCAAGTTTCTCGTCAAATTCATGAGATTTTCTACATCCTTCCTGGAAGTTTTTGAACTTTGGCGTCTCTCGATCCTGAATATTCCTGAACTCTCATGTCTCACTGAAATGATTCTGAAATTAGACGTTTCTTCTGATAGGCTCTCGAGTTTTCTTCCCGAATATTTCCGAGACTCTCACGTTCGTTTTTTCAAAATTTTTGTGCTTTAGCATTTTTTCAGCAGCTTCTGGATTGTAGCATCTCTCATGAACATTTCTGGACTCGGATGTTTTCTCCATCAGTTGCTAAGCTATGAAATTTCTTCTAGAGGTCACTGGACTTCCTCTGCCTCGATGGATGTTGAACAGCCTATATTAGCATCTTCAGTTCTACATTTGTTTATTCGCAGAAATTTAGCGGGTCTGTACTAACTAGAAATTTCAGTTCAGCTCGTATACACAGCTCGAATTGAACACTAAGGAATCAAAACTCGAAATAGAAAAAGTGACGTACTCGCCAGTTACGAATGAACTTTGAGTTTCGATATCGAGGTTGAGAAGTTATTTAAGTTAGAATTTAGAAGCATGTTTACAAACTTCACCCTGAGCTTGCTAGATAAGACCAGAAAAATACTCCGTGTTTGATGATACCATACAGCCGCTGTAATCAATCGGGCAGTATTTTTTAATGCCATTTTTAAATTGATTGTACTGGGACATCCCAGAATGTCAGGAATTAAATCAACTTGTATTAGTAAATTTACGTTCTCTTAATAACTTAATTATGCAATTTCAGAAATATATTCTACATTCAAAGCAGACTTCTTGAGGGCTTCACAACACAGAATCTGTAACCAAAGCTTCGCTTTACAGGACGTAGCTTGAGAGCAACTCTACACAAAAGTAATTCGTATAAAACGATGGAAGTCCTGAAAAATATATTTTTCAATTGTTCCTGAAATGCATATTTTATTAGTCATGTTTCATTATGTTTAATGTATTGTTGATGGGCTTGGAAGCAGGCGCCGCCTTTATTATTTAGCCTGGAATTTAGTAGGCTTCGGTAAAAGCAAAAATTGTTCTTCAGGAGTTCAGACGGATTAAGCGAATATTTTTTTTCGATGAACCATCATCAATGACCTCAAATATAATTCTAGGCAAAAATTCAAATGATGAATAAAAATTGTAGAAAATAAACTTTTCGACATAGCTACGCCTAAATAGACACTCCGTAAAATAATAGCAGTGAAACAATGAATAAATACTACTGCTAACTAGGTACAAATAGTTGAAAATCGTACATACATATCCATCTTTATTAGACTTAATATGTTATCCATATTGGAGTTTCATACACATTATGAATCGAAATGAATTTTGAAATTATGTATTCGTGTGAACTGGATTAAGATTGCGCTGCAAATGCAGCATATGGTGGCACTACCATCGTCGCCAGTGCGTCAGAGATCGCAAGATCTTTACCGTGTAAATATCCTAGGTTTCATTAATTTAAATAAATTAAAATGAGCTCTCGAGCTTCACAATGCGCTGAGGTATTTCAAAAGCTTTGTTTAATTTTTATTACAGGTTCCTGAGGACTTATTTTAGCCTTGAAGCACGACAATGAGTGCGTGATGCTTTGGTTTTCAATCTTATCTTTGCCATCCCCTTCTTTTATGCAGGCTCCATCCGGACGTCTGGAGAAGGTTAGACGGACTTCCTGTTTTGGACCGACGTTCAAAGCAACGGCGAGGTTGCGTAAAGATCTTGCTTCCTAGTTTTATAAAACTCTAATCCAGTTTGTATTCAGAACAGATTGCGGCTCCCATGCAGAACTGAACACAATGTAGCCCTATTCATTCTACGTGTCCTCTAAGCTTGGGCATCATCCATCTAATGAAAAAAATTCAAGCAATTTTGAAGGAAAATTTCAGACTCGTGCTGAGAAGCATGCCTTTATCGAGGACCTTGCTTCTATTTGTATCATGCGCTCAAAAAAGATGCATCTCGGCCATGGATCTGGAAACAGATTTGTTCTGAACGATAAAAGCAATGACGGAAAATTATAAGCAATTTGAAATTCTGAAAAAATACCGCGCATTTAATCTCAAACGACCAGTTATTTAGATCGTTGGCTCGAATTGGAAGGGTCAGTTTTATTATTAATTCAAATTCTGAACGATCTTACTCTTGCGGTGTTAGAGATATGAACAAAATAATGGAACAAGGAATTGATTAAGTATGCCAGTTAGTATCCGCGGAAATCACATTTTGGAAAAAGTCTGGAGAAATAACGCACCTTCTCGCATTTGTGTTCACCATGCATTGTGTTTTAAAGATACGTTTTGCTTCTTGCGTGTTGAATGTTTGAATTTTGGGTCCGATGTAACTACAAAAATGATGTGCGCTCTATGAGAACTAAAATAAACGTGCGATTAAATAACGGAAATACTCACGAAAATTATTTTCCATTTAGGTCATATCTTTGAGGTAAAGCTCGCCCACGAGAGTCTGCGCTCAAACCCCAATACTCTGAAACTTGAAGCTTATAAAATTTTCAGCGGTGATATTTTCTGATATGGTTAGTTCCTTCTAGGAAAAATTTAAAATGCGAACGTAGTTCAAAGGTTCGGTCCCATTAACTGCGATTTCCGACGTTAATAGGTTAATCTACAAAATGAAAAATAAGTGTCTCCTCAGTCGAAATTTACAGTTGATATGAATATGATTGGCGTCAAATAGAAGTATAAAAAATTAGAAATTTATGCGACTGCTTTTGTGAAGCTGACCGTGAATTCTCCACCCAGCACATCTGCAATATTGTCGGTCGGAGCGAGGCGGAGTATGCTGATTCTAAAGGTCTCATAGCCGCTTAGTAGATGTGCAGCACTCCATCCCAGCACATTTCTTGTGATTTGATCACAATATTTGCAATAATAGTTCACTGATTGCGCTCTAAGCTTCTTTTAAATACACATATCAAGAAAAATACTTTGTGTTGTGATAGGCATTAGAAAAAAGTATGAAAAATGCTAGGATACCACTGAGTAGACAGCTATTCCATTCGTTTGAGTAAACGAAAACTTCCACTTCTATTTACCTCAAACTATTACAGTGTATTAACTTTTCTTGTCTCTTAGCTTGAGCCGTTGGGAGTGAAATTGAGCGTTTTGACACGATCTTTCAAGAAATAGAAGCATCCCCTCACTAAGGGAGAAACTTGGACTTGAGATGACCTCCCCGGGCCCAGACGAGAGCGATCACGGCCAGCTTCTGGTCGGGTCCTCATTGGTCGGGGCATCGCGCGAGTCCTTGGTGTTTTCACGACTACCCGTCACGAGGCGGGATCATATTGAGCATAGACGCGGCAAAATCTCTGAGGGGTAGGATTAAATGCTCACTGCCCTTATATTAAAAGGTGCAGTAACAAGGAGTAGCAACAGGGGCAATAACAAGGCACAGTAACAGGGTGCAATAACGGTGAGTAGCAGCAGGGTGCAATAACAAGATGCAGTAACAGGGTGCAATATCAAGATGCAGTAACAGGGTGCAATAACGATGAATAGCAGTAGGGTGCAATAACAAGGGACAGTAAAAAGGCGCAGTAACTATGTGCAGTAACAGAGAGCAGTAACAGGATGCAGTAACAGGATTCAGTAACAGCCGAGCGGCAGTGCTCGGAGTATGTACAGCCCCAAGCGAGCTGCAAAAATTATTCCTGCTATTGCGAAAAATTCGACAAAGTTTTCACTCCCTCGAAGGGCGCACAAATAAATGCGGGATTACAACGGTTGATTCGGAAACCATTTCATCGAGAACGTAAGCGAGCAGCATGTTCAGTTCGCCGTGACTGTGGCAAACTTTGCCTGAAACCGTTTTCGTTCATTTTCGTTGCCCAATGATCTACTCTGAAATTTATTTATTGTGGCTGAATTTTTTTGCGAATTGATTGATATTTGGATGAATGAAGAATGTGCTAACACATGCCACGTGTGTATATCTATATTTTAGTTTTGTACGTGTCTGGAAAATTTTATTTTAAATTTAAGACATTTAATTCCAATTAAGGTGGCATCATGACTACATGGTTACATTTCAATGCCTTATAATTACTGACGTCACGCAATGACGGTTGCCCCATGCCGGTACTCGCTTGTCTACCTGGTGCACGAGTGAGCTGACTCGTCCTAAGGCTGACTTTTAAACTAGACACATTCACTCTGAGTGACTACGTTCACTAATGCTTCTTTTTATTCGCCCGCTAAACTTTTCTTAGCACGACGCTTGCTCTGCGTTCGATTCCTCGTCTAGAGACTTTCGAGAAAGCGTACCCTTCGTTTTTTCCTTCATCCAAAAAATGCACAAAGTATTTAACCAAAAGCTGCGCTGTCTGCACGTATTTGTATTTTTGAACCCATTAATGCGTCGCGCTCTTTGTTATATACACTTCGTGGTAATAATACCCAATGAGAAAAATGGTAACAAGGCAATGGCAATAGATATTTTACGAAATACGAAGCCCCTTCAACTTTTTTGTCCTGAAATAAGTGATGCATGAAATGTAAATGGGACCTAAAACGAATTTGTTTCTCAGCTTCGATTTTTGGTACCTCTTGACACCCCCGCACACCATTTACGTAATCACATTTATTTCAGTAATAAGATAATATTTTTCTTTCAGATTTTATATTGATGCAAATGACCTTTTGACAAGTTTCTAAGCAATTGGCAAAATTTATTGAAGAATAAACTTGATGCAATTATGGGCTTACATGTTTTTTATGCGCCCAATCCTCTAGGGAATAGGCTGTTAATAGCCAATGGATTACAGTCTGGGCAAATCTAAACACCAGTCTAGGAAGATTTGAGGCGTTTAGAATTAATCTGTGACTGGGAGAGCCTGGGTGTTCCCAACGAGATGAGTGCCTGTGCCCCTGTCGTAGGTCCAGGAGTCTGAATTCAGGGGACGTACAGGGACGAAATATTGTCTTTGATTAAAATTAAAATCCTGGCACAGATTGAAGTTCTGGCACCGACGCGTGAATTGATGAAGACGGATCCCGCGAGGGCTGCCTTATTTCTACAAGCCCCTGCAAATTCATGACGAACACGTAAACACTTATACAAAAATCTCTGAAGTAGAATCTTCCTATGCGACTGAGTGGTCGAGTTTTCTTGAGTTCGTTCTAACGCAATGTTTGAATACAATTCAATTTTGAATTAGTATTGCTGTTGAGCAAGTGAGTTTATTGTGGATTTTTATGACTTTCTACTGGATTTGCATCAAGTCCTGCTGGATTTGTATCAAGTCCTGCTGGATTTGAGTCAAGTCCTGCTGGATTTGAGTCAAGTCCTGCTGGATTTGAGTCAAGTCCTGCTGGATTTGAGTCAAGTCCTGCTGGATTTGAGTCAAGTCCTGCTGGATTTGAGTCAAGTCCTGCTGGATTTGAGTCAAGTCCTGCTGGATTTGAGTCAAGTCCTGCTGGATTTGAGTCAAGTCCTGCTGGATTTGAGTCAAGTCCTGCTGGATTTGAGTCAAGTCCTGCTGGATTTGAGTCAAGTCCTGCTGGATTTGAGTCAAGTCCTGCTGGATTTGAGTCAAGTCCTGCTGGATTTGAGTCAAGTCCTGCTGGATTTGAGTCAAGTCCTGCTGGATTTGAGTCAAGTCCTGCTGGATTTGAGTCAAGTCCTGCTGGATTTGAGTCGAGTCCTGCTGGATTTGAGTCGAGTCCTGCTGGATTTGAGTCGAGTCCTGCTGGATTTGAGTCGAGTCCTGCTGGATTTGAATCGAGTCCTGCTGGATTTGAATCGAAGTCCTGCTGGATTTGAATCAAGTCCTGCTGGATTTGAATCAAGTCCTGCTGGATTTGTATCAAGTCCTGCTGGATGTACAGTATATCATACCGTGCTTGTGCACTTAGGTCATGCTGGACGTTAGATGGTCTCTGCTTGAATTGAGACCCATGTCAGGACAGTGCGAGTGAGTGTACAGAGCCCTCGCCGCATGCCGTGCGTTGACAACACTCAGCAACTCCAGCACTGTTGCTTCAATAGTCATTAACTCGGCAGCAAAGCCCAATGTTCCGCAGCTGTGTGAAATTACCTCACCTTGGTCGGACCAGCTCTGATACAGAGATGTATGTGTCCACACAAGTGTCGAAGAAGCGTTCTTATTAATGAAACCGATTTCGATACGTAATGAATTTTCACTGTCACGGCATATTTCGTACTTAATTAATTAATCATTTAATTGTGCTATCTCAACCCCACTTGTAGACGAAAATATGTCCTCGTAATTAAAATAGAGTATTGTTGCTGGTTTACTTTCCTATTTGTGTAAATACGAAAAAAGGTGGAACATCTGAGTGCAACTAGACTCTATTTATTTAATGTTTGCGAGTGAGTGAAAAGACCACAAGAACGTGTCACACAAGCTATAGATGAGGGCAATTCTGCACGCTTGTATGAATGCGATTGGGGAAGTGCGATCACATGCAATCGGTTGTTTCAGCGTATGTACAAGGACTAAGTCCAGCACGTGTGTCATGTGCTATTGGGTCGTCTCAGTGTTCAAGAGTGTTCGTACATTTGAGATGCAACACATGATACGGGATCCTCAGCGAACACGGGCGTGTGTTACTGATAATATCAGACCTCGTCGATGCGTCCTTCGGAACGAGTATTTCTCGGTAATATTCGTAGCTACTTACAACAGATTTAGCGATAATATTTTCTTCGAGCATTTGTTTTTTGTTTAGGATGGCCTTAACTTGAGCCAATTATCGCCTTTTTCATGCCAAAATTTAGGCCCCATGCATTGATTTCTCTCAAAAGCGCGTCAGCTTTTTCTTCTCCTTTCGCATTAATATTCATTTCTCGAAATTTCAATTGTTTTATGAGGTATAGGCTGTGTATCGCGCGCTGTGTACCAAATAAAGCACTGAAAATTGTTCGCTTGTGATAGGGCTCGGACTAAATCTTTATCATTTCACTTTAAATAGTCGTTTGGGCTTAGCGGAAACAGGATAAACCTCGAGTTTGGAAAAAAACACTTCAACGTAAGTTAAAGTATTCGCCGATTTTATTTTTGAGCTGTAAATTTACTGAGCTCCTCCAAGACGATGGCATACACATTCTAAAACTATTCATGCCCCCGCATTGCGTATTTGCCCCGCGCAAATGAAATGCAAGTAATAATTCAGTACATTTGTTCGAGCCTCTGTTGTGTAAAAATCGATGCCGTCCGTGTTAGGAGTCAGAAGCTAGCGCCTCGTAATGTACGAACTGGACAACCGCAGTACGTACATGTAAAGCCATCTCGTCATGCCAAGTAAATAAGTGCGGAAAATTAACAGGCGCACACTTGTGCATCGTTCCTGTTCGATGGCATCGTAGGAAAAAAATGCTGTTCCTGTCCCTAACGATTCAGAGCTTGACGCTGACGCATTGAAATATTTTCACAGCGCTGTTCAATACTCGCAAACATCCATCTCTGTCATTCACTTATAGCTCAAACACATGAATTGTAAATGAAGGTGTCAAAAAAACACTTGCTGCACTTACGGTCGAATATAAAGCTATATATACGAGCTGAGATGCATCACTCGTGATAATGTTTTCAAAGCATACGTAGAGGCAGCTTAAAAAGTGCGCCACATATTCGTCGGAAATGACGGTTGTGCGCGCAGGCGTTTCCAGACATCGAATTTTGTGGCCTGCTTTTGTCTGTCGGGAGTGAAGGTGGCTCGATTTACAGGAGCTGAATACCGAAACTTGCTTCAAATTTCAGGATGCGAAATTATTGCTCAACGTAAAACTATATTCACATGTCTGAATTTGATTTCGTATCTGATACGAGCAAATTTGAAAGCAGATTCGTTAAGGAGATCAGACAGGTTTTAGTGAAGTTTTTTTCCTATCAAATTTGGCACACTTGTATAACTGGATAAAATAAACACATTTTCCTCGTGAACGTTCATCGATTTTTCGTGGACTTGTTAAAAAAGCGTTATTTTCTAAAAAAATCAAAACTGCTAAAACTCGAAATTTTTATACTAGAACAATGGGATTTGTTATAATTGATGCATTTCAGTGCATAAAATAAAAATACGGGACCGAATTTTTTTAAAAACAAAATGTTATTCGCAATTTGTTACTTTATGTTGGGTTTAAATCGATAAATCTATAGGGATTCAAAATTCAAGAAATCAAAAACAAGTAAGTAGTTGGCAACAAAATTCTGTATCGAATGATATATGTTTCATAGCTGTAGGTTGAAAACTCTATGAATTGAAACCCCTCAAAATCAATCAAATGCGTTACTCAAGTGGAACAAATAAATGAAAATTGCACCTTTTTTATGGAATTCCATTTGAATTATCTACGAAAGATGCGTTTATGTATTATACGATCAATTTAGAATGGTACTCACCAAGTTCTGTGACTGCCACACTGCACATGAGTTATAGGAATGATGTNTGTAGCGGAGGTCGTGGACTGTGCTGCTAGGAAGCGAGCTGAACCCGACCAAATTCAGTCGCCCGAGTGCCGTGCAGCAGTCTCAGCATTTGGTTTGTACCATTCTAACTAAATGTTAAACTAACTATGCAACATTTGCGTGTAAATATGTAGATTCATCAAAATGATACTTCTGTTCTTTTTCTTGGCCCGTAGCGGTCAGTTTTGCATGTACAGTTTTCAAATTTTGATTTGCTATGAAGTCCATATCAAAAAGTGTGTTGCCGTGAAAAATACGTTTTCGAATGTTTGACATTCGTTTGAATGTAAGGGGACACCGGGCGGTCCCCTTGAGTTTAAACAAAAATTAGGAAAATTTAATTTTTATTATTTTGAAATTAAAAACGATTGAAGTACCTGGAAGAAATGAACAACAAGAAGCCCAAATTGGCCAATCCAGACTTAATGAATTTTTATTTTTCCTGCTTCTCTCCTATACTGAGTTGGGCAAATTACTGCCACACGAGAATGTATACAGGGTTAAGAATGTATAAATAAAGGGTTGACGATACGTAAGTTTTTCGTAGGGAGCAATGGATTCTCTGGCATCACTAACGTGCGCTAAAATACTTGTATTTATAAAGTATGATAATTCAAGAAAGTATTTTGTTCTTCAATGCATACACAAATTACACAGCGCATGGAAAAGCCTTTTGGCCTTCTATTTTTGTGCCCATTTTACTCCTTTCAAGTTTTACACTTCTTCGCTGCATCTCCAGGTCTTTTTTTCCTTTTCATTCTTAACTTGCCATATCTATGTGCGGGGGCTCCTGTGTGAGAACTTAACCACATCTAGTGAATAGATTTCCTATTTTCGATAGTCCATATTAAATGATCCCGTCTTTCTGCTCTCTTTGGATCCCGTTGAATGTGGATAGGGAGTTTCAACCTAACTAATTATTCTTAATTTCTTCAAAGCAGTTTATTCGTAAATTGCATTCATGCATTACTTCAGCATGATTTATTTTCCGCCAAGGCTAAGAATGACAGCTCATTTTAGTGACAGAATTCAGCTACCAATCGAGGCCGAAAATTGCTTCATTAGCCACGAGTTCACCCAAACTAATTACACAAACCCTGCGCTCGAAGTTATTTACGAGTTGGCCAGGAGTTAATTACGAGCAGGTAATCGCTATTAGCGTCGCCAATGTCATTAGAACGAGCATTTTTTTTTATCAATGGAGAAAAATTCCAATGTAGACACCGGACTAAAAGTCGCTGTACCGAGCGACCAAGAGAACACCATCACCACACAGCTCAACCGAGCTATCGAAAGCTCCCAGAAGCCAATGTCGTAAATTGTGAGCTCACTCTTACGACCTTGCAGCCTCGTAATTACCGGAGGCACCGGAGAAGCGTCAACTGTAGAGAACAACGCCGCCCTTTGCGAGGGAGAAGCGGCGTGGAGAGCCTGAAGCGCATCTAAAAACCTCCTGAAGGATCGCTCCTAAGACAACGCACCTTGTGCGTGGCGCCCTGGGAACACGTGGTGTTTCAGCGCCGTGCGTGAGAGCCGCGTGCCCCCTGCCTACTCGTCCAAACATTTTCTGAAAAGGGCAACTCTGGGTACGAAAGAGGAGCGTGGGGCAAAGCTAGGGCAGCCAGGAAGCGTTAAGAAAAATGAGGGGAAGAGCGAGGGAGTGAGGGCATAGCAATATCTAAAATAACACTCGCTTTAAAAATTGGCACGGTATTTGCTGTGCTAGATATTTTTCCCACTTGTTCGTGAGAAAGGAAAACTTTTCCTGCGGGAAGTATACAAAAATATTCGTTTCTTGCTTCGCGCAAGAATTAAAGTAAAAGTATTAAGGTAGACTTGATGAGAGGTATGCTGCAAGATGATGAGACTCATAACTAATCTCGTCACGCCGAATAACCCTGCTGAAAAAGCACCTTATACGTTACTCATAAAAACGCATACCTTATTGGTGTAAAAATCATAACGGAAAGCTTTGCAGATGATAGCGCAAAGTTGATCTCGCATGTACTGAGTATGCTGAGTTTGGAGCTCTGACGAAGAAGAGGGCGCGGAGGTATTTGTGTTAATTTTCTTCTAATTTACGAGTCCTGACGCATGAAAACGCTTCTAATGAACGTTAAACTCGGCAGCGAGGCTGAAGCTGAACTGCACGTGTATTGGCAAAAGCTTAGCCTTGTTTGATTAAACTTAGTCAGAATATATATTCTAAAGAGTAAAACAGACGTTCTTCATCCGATGAATTTATACGTCAGAGGAATATTTTTTTCATTGCCCAACTAAAGAGTCGAACCCTTGAGAAAGCTGAAGGGTGCACTGAACGGAATTGTCCTTCAGCTCATTTTGGGGATCTGACCAACCCTCGGAGAATACGTAGGGCCACCAAGCTGTTCGTATAACTTCAAATCCATGAAAATTTTATCGTGTAAACTGAAAATATACCTGTAACTGAAAATGAATTTTGAAATGGAACGGCGTCTAACTTTTGGCAGCACCTAAAATGTGACAAAAGTGGCTAAGTCTTAATGTCATAATAATAATCCATCATTCAGCTGTTCAAGAAAGTTCGAACGAATGGAAGGACATCAGAAGACTAAGAAATTCAAGACTATTTCAGAAAGCATAAGACGGAAACAAAATCCTCAAACTGCAGCAGCTATATAATCGTCATTGGTTCGTACAAGAACTGAAAATCTCGACATTTCTTGACCTGGGCCTTGTGACCAGGTATGAAATTATTAGCTTGGATTCTTGCAGGAGATATTTCACGTTGTTTTCCTCAGTATCATTTCAATATAAGTTTCGAAAAGTTTCTTCCTTTCTCGAAGGACTCGCTTTTGGCGAAACTTCTCCGTGATCCAATTTTCATTTCAATAAATTTGAGACATATTCGACTTCAGTTATATAATACATTAGTTCTAGGTCTCCAGATTCATTTTTCCCAGCTAAATAGTATGTTCTCTACAGTATTTGAGTACATTTTTAATTTTTTTAGTCTTAGTGAATGAGCTCAGGACTTATCAGGTTTCAGTCCAGAAGGTTTTGTAATGCACCAAAATATTGGGGCAGATTTTATTGTTCATCTTCCCACCGATTTTATCTACTGAAGAAGCCATTTTGACAAAAAAAGTCATGCTATCACGGAACTTTTGCTGTGCTTCACTGTAGGTGCAATGCAGAAACCCCCAAAATGTCCTCTATTCATCGTTAAGGACCTAACGCGATGAAGCTGCCACATCGACTCGTCCGTACAGAATACCTTCTATCAGCCATCGATATTGTTGTCTTTGTGATTGCAAACTATAAGCGATTTTAGATTCTTGAAACTTCAGCAACTGTTCCTTATGAGTTATTCTTCTTGTTAAGCCCCCTGTTTGGTCAGTCGTCTGCTCGATCATGGTCATTTTGAGGACTTCTCCAGAGTCTGACTTTGTTGCAATCTCCGCCTGATGATATCAGCGGTGGTCTTCCTTCCTGCGTTTTGTACTTGTACACGATAGGATTCTCACCTCTGCTTCGGTTACTTATTGTTTCTTCCTCTTTTTTTTGGTGCATACCGTATGTAGTCACAAGTCCTTGCAATAGAGTCCAAGGCATAATGTATTTGACCTCATGGTAGAAACATTTCATATCGGTCTCGGTTTGTCCAAAGACCATCCAGCATCGCGTAGTAGTTTACAGCAAAGTCTGCCCCCATAAATGAGCTCCTCGCACTTCTTTATCCTGAACAAGTGAAGTTCGAGCCTAATTCACGTGAACGTGTGGAAACGATAGCCATCACATAGGATTGTTTCGAGGAATCGGAAAATAAAATATTTAGAAAAAGTTAAAGCCACCTTTCTGCTCAGGAATACGAGGAAATATTTACCCGTCATTTGGTATCTCAGTACCAAAATTATTTGCTTCAGTATTTTTTCTCTCTTCGGAAAAACAGTAAATCTTAAAACTCATAGATACGAGCAAAAATTGTACTTTAGCGTTGAAGTTATAACATCGATGAACCCTATAGCAACTTAATCATCATTGTAATAAGATTACATTTAGGCTGCGTACGAAAAACTACCTTCAGTCGCATGTACATTTGCAGTAGGACTGTATTTTACTTTGTGTGAAACACAAGCAGCAGCCGCACGATACAGAAGCACACGTCGAGTGCCACTCAACCTAATAGGGTTGAAGTAATTGCGTAGAATGGATTAACAAAGTTGAAACATTCTGGCACTCCCCAGTACTCTATATCTATAGGTATAGTCTATATCTATGTACTGGTTACTCCCAGTACCTTGTACTGGTGCTCCCCAAGTGAGCAAACACCTTACACCGCGTGGTGATCCAAGAGACTTTTCAGCTTTTCATGCGTTTTATCGCTTTATGCAGATCTCAAAGACCTCCGGAGTTGATGTCGATGATCTTCTTGCGGCTGTTTTTGCAAGATTTTATCCTATCTTCAGAGAAGAGTTGGCAAACCATCTGTATATGCAACTATCGGAGCTTTTGGCCATTGTCACGGTACCGAAGCAAAGCTGTTCCCATTGCCGATCCGTCAAGTACAGGCTGATAAGAAGCACGCCGTACAGAAGGGCTTTCGTTTGACGGAAGATCATTTACGTCCAAGATGGGATCTGACAAGGACCTACCGCATAACACCTGGGAGGTGTCAGAGTGCCTCTTTTTCACGACTTTTTTGTGAGCTGAAATTTTGTGTGCTGTCTGCATGTGGATCTTGTTATTCTGCAGCCTACATATATTTCAAAGTTTGAGTTGATCGTAGTGTCATTAAAGATTGTAACACTGTAAATATCAGATGCCACAAATATCAAGATAAAAGATGGAAATACTTGGGGCAAGTACACAAGAAGCTAGCCTTTTTCATACTTTCAGTATCAATGAAAGAGTTATTGCAGATTTGCTTGCTAAACTTGTCCTTGCAGCCAACGTCAGGGAGATCAGTTATGTACATCAAAATGAGCATCTTTGTTTTCGACAAGCCTCCTTCGGGCGCTGACACCTCAGTTTTGAAGGTATCTCTTCTTTGACCTTGTTGCAAGCTGTGCTGATTTTAATAAGGTGCTGGCAGTCATAAGGCTAAGTGGCATGCACCCAGCCGTTGATGTTATATAGCATCAACGAAAAAAGTTTCAAGGTATGAGGTTCGAGACCGCGAAATTAAGTTGATAGGAGTTCTTCTAAAGGAAAGGAAGTCTCTCTCTAGCCGAGCAAAATGGGGTGAGGGTCATTTTTTGAATGAAAGCAAGTATGCGGAATATCATATCTCGCTTCTTGAGACGCAGCACAGCAAACCCTCACAGCATCTTCAAGTAGTTTCTCTCTGTGCCAGCGACTGCATCATAAGATACTTTATTGTAACAAAGTAGCCCAATTCAACTTTGTTTAGCCAAGACACACCTAGGCACCAGCACAAGAGAGTTTCTTGTTCGCGCTTAAGGACTTATACGGGGCTTGACATTCCCAAAATTCGACGGTAAAAATTGTTGTGAGCTCACGTGACTAAATAACTAAGGAGATCAAAGGTGAATGCATTGCTGAAGTAAATATTTTTCCAAGAATTACGGGTTGTTTTAGTTAGGGTTGAGTTGCTCACTTTCAAACGAGAGCTTCAATTAGAACTTGATCCCCACCCCAAGCATCCGCTGGATCGAGCTTCTATTGACTAAGTTCTGCTGGAATATTCTAAATGGAAGTATTGTCTTTGTATTAATATTAATAAGTCTTTGGCTATGTGTGAGCCCTGTCCTAGGAATTTTGTGTTTTTATCAATGGTGGTAGCAGATGCCTTCCGCTTGGGTCAAGAATAGATTCCGATTTGAGAAACTTGCCAGGTTTGTTCAAGTTGTGCAGCGCGTCGAAGCAGTGCGATGGCAATAAAACATTTCAAAAATTGCACTGCACTGAAGTTGGAAACAATTATTCTGCCAGGTGGCAGTTGGTGGATGCTGGTCTACCGTCAATTAATTGACGGTAGACTAATTAGTGCTCCATAGCATAGGAAATATGCTTAAAAAGCTGTAAACCTTATCTTTTGAATGTTGACGACTTAACATCTCTCCGATCGATACTTGAAACGAGAGCAAAAAAAACATTGTGATTCATGAGTAACACTGAATATACAATGTATTTATAATACAAGTGACTTGAAATGGCTTCCATAAAAAAAGAGAATTATAGAAGAAGTCGTGATTCGCTCCGTTAGTTATGCAAATCTGGTCAGGGAAAAGCTCCCGTCAGCTTGTACAGCTTAAACCATACAAGAGGTCATGCAGTACGCTGACCACAATGCACTACGGGGCCTCGGTAACCTCTAATATTATAATTAATAAAAGCATTTTACCAAATTTCACTTATGTCTTGTTCCTTGGTTAAAATCATAGTTTCCAATTTCTTCGTAACTAAATGAAATGAAAAAAATTAAAGCCGAATTTTTATTTTGTTGTCAGGGAATTGAATAATATAATTTGCTTTTCTTCGATGTATGTGATACTAGTAAGAAATATTGTACAAGTATAATACATCAGAAAAACAAACTTCAACGCTGTAATTGTTATTTTTTATTGTTTGGCAAGACAAAAGTTTCTCATGTTGAGTTGGGAAATGATTCTTATTTGTCAAGAACAAAGCATCTCGCTGCAAAGTTCAATAACCACTATACTTTTAAAAAGTGAGCCCTTCTACATTGTGATCCAGTATAAAAGGATTTCTTTTCTGTTTTTCAGCTGGAAAATTTGGAAAAATTTCCAAAGTATAACCCCAGTGTGTGCAAAACAAATAACTGAAGAAGACTTCATACCTACAAATCCAGCGTGCATCCCAAGAAACAAAGACAAAATTGTATGCAAATCTCCTTAACAACCGGCTATCCAGGCGTCGGAATAGCCTCCTTTCTAGTCCCTGAACATTTACAATGTCTGCACCGTCCATCAGAATTGTAACTCTTGTATTACGAACGATTTTTCCTTTTATATCGGTTCTTTCGAAGTATGAAGGCCGGGGTAAAATTTTGATATCATTGACATGTCTGTCATTTTCCTCCTAATGATAAGATGGAAATGACAAAAATTTTGCCTAGACGTTCAGTTTAACAGACATCCGCTAAAATTTAGATATTTTTAGAAGAATTTAAATAAAATTATGGCTTTACTGACGTAGGAGGAAATATTTTATCGACGACGTCCAATATAGATCAGTAAATGGTGGACCATGTAGGAGGTAGCTGCTCATGGGAGAGCATCGCTGTCACACACTCAAAAGCTTCGCAAAATTTACCTGCATCATTGTTTTCTCCTACGTCAGTTTGTTATGAAACATTCCTGAACTCTCGCCTCTAACGAATGTAACATAAAGTATTGAATTATTTTTTCATCTTTGTGATAGCGCTTGAGTGCTGTCGGCTCTCCATGCCACGTTATTACAGGAGGTTACGTGCAGCGCGGTCGCGTAAATCTATCCTGTATTGAGGATACCGACTTTACTGCATAGGATATATTTCTGGACACAGTTTGATTTGGATAATTTTATTTGACCCAACGCGTCACGGGTTGTCTAGTCTATCTATCTAGTATACTTCTATAACTCTGGTCGTCTTGTTTGCTTGCTTGCTTGTTTGCTTGCTTGCTTGTTTGCTTGAAACCGTGCACAGAAGAGAAAATATACACTTATGTCATGTAAAAGAAAGGAATTTAAGTCGGGCAAGTTAGTAAAGTGGATACGGGAATGAGAAAAAGGACAGAATCGTTTGTCTGTCAGCTCTGAGGTATTTGAAATTAATACTCTTCGTTTAATCCTGTATTGTGGATACCGACTTCACCGCATAGGGTATATTTCTGGATACGGTTTGCCTATACGAGTCGAGTTTTTGCGGAGAATATTTAGTCTTCTTGAAGATCTCATTGGATTTTTTTAAAATAATTTAAGTTGTATAAAGAATGTTGTAATTAAAAGAGCGTTGTCTTAATAAAAATTTCATAAACCTATTTATTAGCAATTCATGATTTAAATTTTATTTGAATCAACGGGTCACGGGTTGCCCAGTTATTTATAAAAAACTATCGTTCACAATAATCTCTCATAGAACCAACTTTTTTTAAATGCATAACAAAATTGTAAGTCAACTTCTCAAGTTTTATCGCATGGTTTGTGCCAATGTTTCCAAGTCTAACAGTTGTTGTACATAGATACCGGACCCCCACCAAATGTCGTTTCACGATATAATGATGAATTTGGCGGCCGTTTGACAGCCCCAGCTGTAAAATTTCCAGCCTCTGCATCTGACGAACCGCCACCTGCACCATCCTGTTCGCTCCAGCACGTCGCGTGCCGACTGCCACGTGCGATCGTATAGTGTCAGATTCCGAGGAAATTGTCTAATTAAGGCTTCCAATATATAAGGCTCTCATTAACGGTCGAATAATTTTATGTTTCGTTCAGAACGAAAGTAACACTTGCGGTACCTGACAGTTTGGCAATTTTTAACGCGTGGGAAATGTCACTTGGACGTGTTTTTCGCACAAAGAATTTCCGTAAAATGAAATTTCGAGTGTGAAGGAAACGCTCTCAAGGTGTGATGAGCGTGGGAAGATACCACGGTTGTTGGAGACCGCGTGTGTGTAAGTTGGCAACATATTGTGCCAAAAACTCAATCAAGTAAAAATGGAACCATACACTTTTTGTCAGAGAACTGATCGTTATAGAATTATTGAATTGTTTATACCCGTTTGAAGATATTCCAATGCACCGAAGAACATATTCGGGCAATATTTTTATAAAGATAGTGAAGTTCAGGCTTGATATTTAGAAATCACTCTCGTTCATGGGGATTTGTGGGAAAATGTACTACTGTTAGAATGTGGTTTAAATATAATCGAGAAATTTCAATACGAAAAATTAAACATTGAAGTTTAATAAAATTCTGGACAAAAAACAGAGAAGTTAAAGTAATTACATTTTCTACAGAAATGATAGATATCTTATGAGGTTTAGATACGTAAATTTGTTAATCAGGAAGATATAATCTTGAAAATGAAATGTTTTCCTGTTTACTTAGTGGAAAGAACGTTACTTGTATCCCAATGACGTTATCACTTCAGTTGGTGCTTAGTGTGCCGGGAAGAAAAAAAAACACATAAGAAATAAATGACATATGAGCGATCACAAAGGTACAACTCCTCACATTTCATTGAGTTCCACGTAAGGGCTCTCTATTGCAAGTCTCTTCAGAAAAAAAACGATAAGGTTCAAGAATTCCCTCCAATGAAATCCTTATGAATTCTGGAAACACATTTTCCATTCAATAAAAGCTCCAGCCAAGGTTTTCAAAAGAAATTCTTTTATCTTGGGAGCAATTCAAGTGAATAGTTTGATATTAGGAACGCTAACCTTATGAGGACCAGTGGTAGTATATGGTACCGTTTCATAAGGCAGCTGCTTGTTTCTCGTCAAACACTTTGACCGCGATTCTGCGTACAGGAAAAATTTCATGTAACCAAAATTCTCCGTTGTGGTTTTGAAAAAATAGGATTTTTTTTTCACCAATTTCGTTATCCTATTAATTTCCCTTCTATTCTAAACTGACATATTCGAGTAATGAAGATAAATTTCATGGAATCTTAAAATTTTGATTCATATATTTTACTGCTTTAGTTAAGTTGTATGATCGCGTGTACCATATACGGCGCACATTGCGGTCAAGCGGAAAAGCTAAATGCAGTCTTATTGTAAGAGTAAAGTCAGTTTAAAGTTGAAAAATGAATAAAATGCTCGCTAATAATATTTCAGTTTTTCAGTTTTTTATACGAAACATACTTTTCAAATCTAAGCTTCACATGCTGTACGCATAAGTATTTTCGCATTTAATTTTACATCAATACGCTTTTCATCGACAGGAGTAAAATATTGCCTAGTGAAAAATGATACACAATCATGCCCTAACCTGCACAAACGCTGGTCGAGTCGTAATATCCACAGCCAAAGGCATTCTTTGTAATAATTATCTACTGCATTGATATTGTGCCAGGTTGTTTTTAAGGAATTCCTGTAGAGTGGAATTTTTATTCATCCAATGATAACCTACTATTTCTCAACCTAGCTACAGAACTTTCAAGCTCGAACCCTCAAGAGATTTTTTAAAGATCGCGTGAGACCTCCCCAGAAAAGTTATTTCCCGGCATGTCTTGTATGACGTCAAACAGCGTGGTCGTAAAATAATCCGTGGCCAGTGGGAGGAGGACTAGGAAAAGGAGAAGGAGGAGGATTACTGCAGCTACTTTGCAGAATAACTATCCAGTATGAACTAACAGGAGTTTTTCAGGAGCGTTAATTGTCCAGCTACTTGAAGACGAGGTATCATAATCAGAAACCAAATTACGGAAAAAGTACACATATAGTAGGAAGCTTGAGGAAATTTGTATAATTCCTAAACCGACTTTAAACTTCGCGTGTCCGAGAAAGGAAGGATCGACGACAATGGACAGCTTTCGATGTCATGGCATTAAGGAATGATATCCGCAGCTGCATGGTGTGTGCTAGCGAGCGTCAATCATTTATACTTTAATTCAACAAAATGTTCTTCAGGTGTGTAAATTGAAGCGACTACTCCAACTGCTGGGTACTTTAATTTTATGATTTTTATTTCAAGTGAGGATGTCGAATATATGATGAAAAAGAGGTAGACGGTAGCTACTCGAGATCGAAAGAAACTCGGCACTTTCCACGCCAATAAAATTGTGTTGCTGCGGTAGTGGGCTAACTTTGTTTTCAATGCAAGCATAAATTTGTGTTTTTTAATGTAAAATTTAGACCACCGTACGTTTTCGATGTTTTTTAGCAAATTCGACGCTTCTGGAGTTTATTCCCATCATAGAGAAAGTGTGCTCTATAGCTTGTCTTGTCCAACTACCAATGAAAGCGTTTTGAGGGCTAATTTTGGACGGCCCTCGTGGCGGCCTATACACGCGTAGCTTAGCGCAAATTGCCTACCTTGGCGCTGAAGCTAAGAACCCGACTGTTGACGCTCTGACCGTGGTGTGCGCCGTGAGGAGTACGCGCGATCATTTAACCAAATCTACCTCAACCAAAGTTGGGCAATATATTAATACCAACTTTTACGTTTTCATTAAATTTGTGTTTATTATTCGAATTTCGCTCTTTTAGTTGAGACAGGAAATTAGTAGGATTACTAAAATACGTGATAAGAATAAAATCGTCCATTTTTAAATTCCCGACCGAGATAGTTGTCTACATGAAATTTTTTCTGTCAGAAGAATCACGGTCAAAGTGTCAAGTTGATCGCGATCTACGCGTTATGTCTCTTTTTTAAACAATAGCAAGTTTGCTCGCAACCTGACTAGTCGCTTTCTTCAAACCACGATTCCAGATTCCCCTCTGCGATCGCGTAGAAACCATTTTTCACCATAAGCAACAATTAGCTTTGAAAGTGAATCCCTGTTCAGTCTTGCGATCTGCGGCGATTTGACGTGCGCCTCGACATCCCTGAGATGAAGCGTATCTTTTTATGCGTACAAGAGACATTTTTGATTTTCCGTCCTGCCTCCTTTGAGATTACAAGATGTTCTCGTAGTTGGTGATGTTGTTTTTACATCGAGTCCACAAACGGCTGTTCCCGGTAACGGGTAGCGCTTCATGACCACATGTTCGGGTCTCGATCGTGGGTGGTGACGTATCCGTGTTGTCAGATGGTAAATCTCAGATGCTACGTTGAACAGGCTGCTCTGTTTGTGAAATAGTTAAATTTTTGGCAAACATTCATCTATCGCACAGTTATTTAAAATGTGACTTCACTAGAGTCGCATCATTCATTACATTCAATTCAACGATGAGGATAAGAGTTTTGGCTCATTCATTTCTCCAAGGACTCAAAATTATCCGTTTATTCACGGGTGTATTTTCGAATCTAGAGAAGAAAGCATGTTTCAGTGGTCTTAGATACTCGGCAAATATCAAGAACATTTTATCCTGCACCCAACCTAACCTCAAGTGTCACCGTATGAATAACACGCTCCTAGTTTCTAGGGTGCACACCAACCAACAACGCCTTCTTTCTACTAACTCAGTTCCTTCGGTTCGGTCGCCTATTTTGAGTCCGGCCACTTCCGCTCAACACGGCCCAGCCATGACGCTTCCCCCCTGCATACAGGGTGCAGTGCGCGCGATCTCTGGCACTGGAGGGCCCCGTTGACTTCCCCCACCCGTCTTTCATTGTGCCTTCCGACACTCAAAAGCCATTAATTTAATTTCTGAAGTTCATAAAGTCGGCGACCCTCCGCTAATGCCCTAGGGCGACGCACAGCCTGTTTTATGTGCGTATTTTCTAAGCGATGAACCTCAATTAGGCTTCCAGGGAGCGTTGGCTGGCACGGAACTGCGTACTGACGTGCATCACTCGAGCATCACTCATGCATCACTCGTGCATCACGCGCGCGTCACTCGCGCGTCACTCGCGCATCACTCGAGCATCACTCGAGCATCACTCGCGCATCACTCGCGCATCACTCGCGCATCACTCGGGCATCACTCGGGCATCACTCGGGCATCACTCGGGCATCACTCGGGCATCAGTCGGGCATCACTCGGTCGTGCATCACTCGGGCACCAACGGTGCGCTAGTGAAAACCGCCCGTTTCCAGGTACACCCGTCTATCACAGACTCGTTCTCAAATTGTAACCCAATTTTTCTCAGTTGAAATGAAACATTGTCGCATTACCCGATTCACTGGACGTCACCTACTCGTCGTATTACGGCACATTAAATTATTGCTAGCTCCCCAATGGGCTTGCTGTACCCTAAAGACCTGCGTCAGGTGCGTGCAGCCTTGACTCTCGGGTACTCATAGACTGCTCGGAGAGATATTAATGCCTCATATCTACGGGAAAGCTCTCTAACTTAACACCTAGTAACCTAACACCTAGTAACCTAACCTAACACCTAGTAACCTAGAGAAGTTCTAACGGGAAAGTTCTACGGACAAGTTGGGACACGTCCTCCGAAGTTAGTGCAATGGTCGTCAGAGTTACCTGCTGCTCGTGACCGCACTCCGCAGAGGCTTGGGATAGGAATTGGAATCAGGTGAACTGTGCTAATGGCTTGAATTATTTTTTTTATTAAATTCATAATTTTTAACATTTGACTTTCAGATACGTATCGTTTGACGTTTTCCAAGTGCTGATGCGGTTGTAATCATGAAATTGATTTCGATGTTTCTTACTGTTAAAAAAAACGTTCCTAATCATTTTGTATAATTATATGGATGGGCACTAATCGTAGTCTGAGAAAGTGCATTACCTAAAACATCAAAGCCTTTAAAGCCTCGCGTCTAAACTTTTGGAGCCCTCGGAAAATCCCATACTTTAAAACTTCATGGCACCTGAGCTACACTTCAGGTTGCTACTTTGCTTATTAACTTGCGATTTTTTACTCAAATGTCAAATAAGCTTACTTATGAATGTTATATTACTTTAAGCCATCAAACATTTGCGGAAGATGAACTGCGATTCAAGTTTATTCATCATGTAACCCGTACAATAACGACTGAATTACGTATGTGATAAATGACTCGTCTTCACAAATCCAGAAGAATCGCTAGGTGGCAAGGATAGCGCTAGCTTTCAATTATATTGATCGTGTTACCATTACCTGCAGGTGTTTATCAAGGCATTATCACGGCAATCCATCATGCGTTCTACCGCCAATCTTTCGCGGCATGACTTATCGCTGTGCACACAATCTGCTATCGGTGTGAGTAATGTGCACGGCGACCAGAGGATAGACCTTGTTCTGGCTCCAGTGACGAAAGATTCATGTTAGTCTATGACTGTCATGTTATCTTCAAAGATCACAAGCTACAGTTCGTGCTCTCAGTTGTAATATTGAGAGCAGTGGGAGTTGAATAAGATCGATGTATGTAGCTGTGTTCATCTAGTCATGAGTACGACGTGCTCAGATTTGAATAGTAAACCTGGAACACAACGTTCGCAAAATAAGCTCCTGGGACAAAAAAATTAGTCATCAATTGTTTTTACAGCTCCAGTGTATTTTTACTAGTTTCTTTCGAGGATAACCGCCGGGTGCATCGGGCAAGAACTGTCATTAATTGGCATGGCACTCATTCAGGACGTGGCAGGCAGTTAGATTTGCCAGCTAAGCTCCCACACATCAACTTGATAATAAATTTGTTGGACCACCTAGAACGACAAATTAGGCGTCGAGAAGATAGTGCACGTACTGTGGCCGCGCTAGGAAATCAGTTGATGCAAGAGTGGCTTTGGAGACAAACTTATCATGTGAGATTACAATTTCATATAGGAGATAAACTACGTAATTATCTGAAATCACAAATTCGAGTACATGGAAGCTAATATATTTGAACATGCGACTGTTCGTGAGCAGTTTTATGATCGATATCATCTTATCCATCCGTTTGGTTTACAAGAAAAAATAGTCAACATTTTCTGATAAAATTTCAAGAGGTATTAAAAACCCATAGAGATGACGCAGAAAAAGAGGAACTTTCGAAAAACCTAGTAGAAGTACGCAATTTCTAGCAAAAATATTTCATTGCCAGCAATTGAACCAGGATAAAATTTACCCTTTAAAGATAATAATCCAAATTATGAATGCTGGAAAATTACGTCCCGTAAATGGCGTTCACCTCTACGCATGGATTCTTCCAATCTGCTCTAGAGGTTCCTCATTGATTGCTGCTGCATTGCTGATTGCGGAATAGAACTGCTAGTCATCAAAATTATAGTATTTCTGCCGTAAAGCATGTACGTGGAAACCATGATTTGGTTTTCACTGAGTTTGCTTCCACTATCAGATGGAATTCAGAAATAACCAAAAGAACGATGAACATTGACAAGTATGCTACGGTTTGAAAATAAAATTCGTAGAAGTTACTAGAAAAACTGAGGCTGAGATCGGAGTGTCAGAAATGTGTGGCCGAGACGACCTGTGAGTGGTTCAAATATAAGCATGATGATACTGTACCACTATGATCTCGTCAAGCATGATTTAAATATAATAAAAAATTGTAGAAATACCAATCAAAATTCAGGTGTGCACAAAAAGAGCGAAACTTCAGTGAATTGAAGAGTGTCAGTCGAAAAGAATGAGCCTAGACTCTTTCGGGCCCATCTTTGCACCAAGGTATTACAAAAAAAATATAGAAATTGTTTGCAAGCAGTCGCAGCTAATGGAGAGGATCAATTGAAATCAAATTGATTAATTTCAAGTAACGAAGCACTCAGTTCAATATGTATTTTTAATAGGTTTGTATCAATTGTATATACCTGACGATATTGTATTTTCGAAGTACCGTTATGTTTCTAATTTTCACATCTATTATATTTTATAAGTTTCATAGGTCAATCTCCATGGAAAAAATAATGAAAAAACCTTTGAATAATCCAAATAAACGTTCAACTTTCCTGTAAGTAGTTTCACGTCCCTAAAAGTTTGTTGAGCGATTATCCAGTTTCATATGAAGTGTTCAACCGAATGCATCGCTAAATACGAATACCTCTCTAGGGTTCACTCTAAACCATGTGTTTGACAAGCATAATATCTCTCATACGTACATAGCGTAGCGACTAACAAAATTTATGAACGTTCTAGCAGCTCTGGGGACGAGTGCTGGTCTCACGGTGGTAAGAGGCATCGTTCGCTCGTTGGAATTATTCGAGAAGGCTCCTTCGCGCTGGAGCCGGAGAAGGCCTGACGTGTACGGATGCAGCAAGGCTAATTGATGGTGCGACAGCTTCAGCTTACATCGACGTGCTGGACTAGGGAAGGTCATCGCTAACGATATTGATTCCTTCTCAGGCTTGGTTTCATATTTGAAGACGGCCATGTTAGTGTGAGAGTGAGGGGACTCCTGTATATATTAACAAGGAGAAGGATGTATTAACAAAGGTTAACGAGCGAAGTTCCACTCCGCTCTAAACTAGTGCCGATTGATTGTTTAATTACTGCAATGTACAAACTGTTTTTTGTTTTTTTGGGAAAGTTTGTTCATTAAAATATCCTAGCAAGGCTCGTGAAGGTAAGTGCTCTTGTATCGCAGAAACTGGAATGTACGCGCGAATGTGATGCGGTGCTGTGAAGCCTGGGAGACAAGACAGGGAAAGGGAAAACAATCAAATTTTAAATTTTGTAAGAAATGAAACAAACTCGGAGTTTTTTGCTGCCCACTTCCGCGTACAGCGCAGTTCAATTGAAAGTTCTTCCAAAATTGTGAAAAAACTGAGTTCTTCGAGCCTTAAAGATTAGGTTAATGAAGGAAACATTAAGCTAACGAATAATCTTAGTGCTACCTACTTCATCATCGACTTCACCTTACTACTCGGGAGCAGTTCCTCACTGGTTATTCTTGCTTCGTTTTTGTGGACCTCGAGCAGTAAAATGAGGCTGGAGCATCAAAATCTGTGAGGACTGCAGCCCAGCCCAATCTGAGTTGATATGAGAAGCTGCTCATACATTGAATCTTGTCGAAATGTGACCTTATGTTCTTTATTGGTGACACCTATTGAAACCCGCTCAATTTTATGAAAATTTCCCGGAAAATGCACGTACTACAAAAATTATATATTATACTACATGTTTCTTCACTCTATGAAGCGTAGCTCAATAGTTTGTACATGCATGCAGCGGTGACCGTTTGAACTACGATATACTAGAATTTATTTAATGGATTGTTGCTTAAGTTCTTAGCGTGGAAACGGTGTGTTTTTCAGAAGATTGAATTTAACTGGGGGTATCAGGTGACCATATTTATTTTCTGCTCTCTGAATAAATGGAACCTTGACGCCTGTTCTCTGAATCTGCTCAAGAATACTTCAATGTTGCACGAAAGTCACACCCTAATAGCGTAATTTCATTCTAAATTATCTCCATCACGTCAACCCATGGTCACGAGACCTGAAAATGCTGGCGGATATCAGCTACTAAATTCGACATGAGATTTATTTTGTGTCGTGATACGATCTCTCATTTCGATCGAGGGCTTGGTGGCTTCGCGCTGGCTAAGATGGAGACCTACATGTATTGGATCGAGAAATTTCTAGAGGATTGCGTAGTATTTCCATGAACTCTATTATTAAGGTCGGGCACGCGTAGAAGCTGAGGACAAATTCTAGAGGATCATAGCAGAATTCACGAAATCAGGGGCTAAATTTGACGAGGCTTGCGCTTTGCAAGCTGCATTCAAACTCGGAACCTAACTGCTGCTCCATTTGTTAAACTTCTTCGTAAGCAGCTGGGTCTCTCATTTACGATAAATACATCGTAGTGCTCGTACACTAAGATGCACATTATATGATAATAATTTTAATTGTGGACTCACGGGAGGTTTCAAATAAATTTAAAAGATTTGCACAATTCTCACAGCTACTCTCCGCTTCTCCGATGGTCTGTAAGCAAATCTATTTCATATGAAGTACTCCATTACGTATTTCCATTTTTCACTTTTCTAATTCACCTTCAAAACATGCTCGTACACTTTGAAGTAACGGTACCAGGGCTGCCATTTGCTCTTTAGAATTTGGTTTTCAATCGCCGCAGGCCCGAAGTAAGATCCCTCGACCCTGTCACCCGCCAATTGCGCAATACATTTTCCCCTCACGCAGAGGGCCGTCCATCAGGAAGATCTGCCGCGTTTCCATCTCGTGTCAATGTTGCTCTTCCGCCCAGCGACAAATGCGGCGCGTGGCTCCAGCGCCAATATCGGGCGCCAGCAAACAACTCGCCGGCGAGTGGCGTCGTAGTTGCGAGTGGAGCTACTCGGACTGGTCTAGCCAACGCTTCTAGGATGGGTTCTGTACGCTTCTAGGATGGGTTCTGTACGCTTCTAGGATGGGTTCTGCCATTCTGACGAGGTTCCCGAGTTCGTTACAAAGTTGAACATCGTGTTGTGTTCAGTTACTCGGTAGATAGAATACAGCTTCGATTCCGCGTTGCCTACAGCATAGTCTACATGAATACCGAGTTTATGATATGAATAGCAGCTTTTCAATTAACTTCAAAATCATAGATAAAAATTTATCATGTCTTTAGCTGCGAGTGAAATTTGCCCATTCCGTGCATAAGGTATTCTTTCGTAACGGCAGACTAGACTACTTCGCATTCTACAAGGTATGGGAGTTACAAACCTCAGTGGATTTTGTACACTAACTTCTGAGATATGTATGTAATTGCCAGTAGTGGAATTGAGCTACGCACGCAAAGGCAGAGGTCTGTACCACCACCGTTCGTGTTAATGGTGACAATGCCATACTTCTTGATCTTCAGGGATAAATCAATTTATTTTAGAAGGCGGTGCTTAACCTCTTAGGAACCGCCTCGAGGATGTGACGTGTATCGCTGTCGCTTGAATACTTTCGTCGATTATCGCTCAAGTTTACACGCGCGATGCCTGATAGCTTTTTTTCCGACAACCTTCATTGATAGAAAGTGTTTCAAGCAGCTCTGTGCCATCGACAGCATTCATTTCCTCGTTTTCCTTATTGTTTCTTTATCCTCGTTCACGTTCCTCCACTCTGGTGGTATCTGTCAGGCTTGGCATTTACGTACGTAAATGGGTACCACGCCGCTTTTGCCACTCAGCAAATTAATGAAGCCATCGAGCTGGATTCGTATTTTTCTGCACGTGATGTTGACGATAGCCTGCGAGCGTCTCCTGCGTAATGTCCCATTGTGGGTCATGTCAGTGTTTTTAGCGGCCATCCTGAACCACACACGCCGATCGTCATTTGTTACTTCCTGTGCTCTTTGGGTCCTTTGTGCGACGACGTGGCGCGTATTGTGAGAGCAGCGTCGTCGCTGGAGCAGAGTTATGAGAGGGTGTGCTGCCCTGGATTATGTTCGGCCGAGCGGCTGGCTGAGCCACGCTGGCTCCTGAGTGAACAGTCGGGCGTGTGGTGGGTGTACCATGGTGTGTGTGGTGGGTGTGCCATGGTGTGTGTGGTGGGTG